>CM038680.1:180954925-181222015 GCA_021605205.1 Aegilops longissima | reverse complement strand
CTCCAACTTCGTCCGATTCGGTCGCTCGAGACATGTGAATCATGCTTGCTCGGCAAGATGACTAAGTCTCCTTTCGCAAAGAGTTATGAGAGGCGTCCGAGCTATTGGAACTTATACATAGTGATGTGTGTGTCCAATGAGCACAACCGCCAGAGGTGGCTATCAAGATTTGTGACTTTTACCGACGACTTGAGTAGATATGGAATATCTATTTGATGAGGCACAAGCGGAGACTTTTGAAAGTTCAAAGAGTTTCAGAACGAGGTTGAGAATCAGCTCGCAAGACTATAAAGCTTCGCGATCTGATCGTGGAGGTATAGTACTCACCACACCTCCGCACGCCATGAGAAACGGCGTGAACGGAGGAATAGGACCTTGTTGGACATGGTCCGCCTATGATGAGCAAATCAGATTTACCCTTGTCATTTTGGGGATACGCCTAGAAACCTGCAGCTTACACTTAATAGGGTACCATCAAAACAGACAAGACACGATGAGATGTGGACCGAAGAGTCCCGCTTGTCTTTTCTAAAGATTTGGGTTGTGAAGCATTTGTCGTTATTTATGTCGCATAAGCTTACACCCAAGTCGGATAAATGCATATTCGTGGATATCTCGAGGGAAACCTTGGGATATAGCTTTACAACCGGAAGAGAACAAAGTGTTTGTTGCTCGAACGGGTTTTCCTTGAAAGAGTTTCTACCGGAGGCCGGGAGGACGGTTCGACTCAAGAAATTCGAGGACCACTGGGACGGCTCACCGGTGATGAGATCATACCGAGTCCGCGGGAACCCGAGGGAAGCGCACCGAACCACGGAGGTCGGAAAGATTGCGCAGTGCGGATGTATTGTTGCTAGAAAGCGACGAGCCGCCACGATGCGAAGCGATGGTGAGCCCAGATTCGAGGCATGGCTAGAGGCCATGAGATCCGAAAGCACGTCCATGGATGAGAATCAAGTCCGACTTGGTTGATCCGCCACCGGCGAATCGCCATTGGTTGCAAATGGGTCTTTAAGAAGAAAACCGATTGGATGGAAATGTTCGATCCACAAAGCTCGCTTGTCGCTAAAGGTTTGGACAAGTTCAAGGAGTTGACTACGACGAGACTTATCGCCAAAGAGGCGCTGAAATCGGTAAGGATCATATTAGCTATAGCTGCATATTTCGATTACGAGATATGGCGATGGATGTCAAGACGGCTTCCTTCACGGAAATTTAACCGAGGACGGTATATGATACAGCCCGAGGGTTTTGTCGATCCGACTAGCACTAGTAAGGTATGCAAGCTCAAGAGATCCATTTATGGGTTGAAGCAAGCATCTTGAGTTGGAACATCGCTTTGATGAGGTCGCCATTGGTCTGGTTCATCAAAAGCTTAAGAGGACTCTTGTCTATACAAGAAGTTAAGTGGGAGCTCGATAGTGTTTTTGATCTTGTATGTGGACAATACTACCGATCGGGAACGATGTTTCATGTTAAACTGGTCAAGGAATCATTGAATGGCAAGCCGGGAAAGACCTTGGTGAGGCAGCTATATTTTAGGCATTAAGATCTATAGAGATAGATCGAGGAGGCTGCCGGCTTAAGCCGAGCACGACATAGATAAAGTGTTGAAGCTTCAACATGAGTGAGGCGAAGAAAGGGTTCTTGCCGCCTCACATGGTATAAGGCTAGGGCGAGACTCGAGTCCTTCGACATCCGATGAGAGAAGGGATGAGTAGGATTCCAGATGCCTCAAAGAACGGATCCATCATGTATGGCATGATATGTACAATTTGATTCTTCTTAGTGAGGAATCTGTTCTAAAACTTGGTGCGGATTCTCCGGCTGTTGGACTATGTGACTTACGCCGTCAAGATCCGGAGGCTCATATAGGTCCCTTGAAAGTTGGCCCGAAGCATCCTCGAGTTCCTCCCAGCTCCCAATTGAATTTTCAGGAGGCCTTTCAACTGCAAAGTTGAGCTGGTCCTTCACTTGAGGGGAGGTATTGTATGGCGGAAAGTCATCCCCACGAGCCATGTGTGTAGGATAAAGTTCTCGATCCAGCACCTCGTCTGTTGTTCCGTCAGATGCCTCTTGATGTTCAGGTTTAAAGCCGTGGGAATTTGTGGTCCCATACTTCATCAAGAAAGCACAGGGGTTGAGCAGCCCTCCAGATCCGGACGTCAGGCATGCCGCCCGCGTTGTTGTGTCCGTGTTTATTCCGGACTGGTATGTGATTGGCATAATCGCTTTGGTGACCATAGTCCTCGCCAGCGCCCTTTGATCCATAAATGGACCTGGGCGCCAACTTTCTTATTCAGGTGTTCACGTGATCGTAGCGGCGCCGGTAGCCGCTTTGTTGCGGTTAATGGCGGCACGACTTGCCATCGACCTCGCAGAGCTTGGGTTTTGATAGCTTTTGTATAGCGATCATCGCCAGATTTTCTTCGTGTTCAGCACTTTGTTCCATCTACTGTTGAGCGCTTCCGGCGCGGCTTTCCCGCTGTTTCGCTTTAGACTTTTGCAAAGTACGTAGTTTTTGTGGAGGTTATCTCTCCGCATTTTTCCGGATTGCATCATTATCCTGACTGTTCCCCGTGCTGGTTCGGCTTGATGACCTCGCCCATCGGGATCATTATCCGGCGCCTGGCCCAACCGTGTTCGTGACCTGGTTCGTCCCCGCCCATCGCCGATCCATATGGTTGTTGCTTCGGAGTTGATTGTAGTATCGATCCTTCCGCGCTCTTGTCACTATTTTTACTGTTGTTGATTTAGAACGGCGCTCGCGCGGTCATGGATTTTGTCCGGGGTTTTATCGTCCGGATTGTCGCTTTGTCCTCTTTGGGCGATCCACCATGTATATGTCGTGACGAGGGGAAGTCCGCGCTCATAGATTCCTCATCTTCTCCCATCATCCATACCATCGCGATGTCTTCGAGTCAAGTCGCACATCGTTAAATCATCGATCAGCTGGAAGTGGGTGGTGGTGGCACCTTTCTGTCGCCGCTTCCCACTCAACCGCACAGTTTGGCCCGTAGATTTCTGTCAAAGAGAGAGTTTTCAATGAGTTCAGATGTCGCCACGTATGCAGTGCCGAAAGAAGTTCGCGGCGTAAACTCCATTACCGGATCCCAACCTGCTCGACCGCCTGGAGGCGCGCCGACTCAACATCCGGATACGAGTCCGGGGTCCGCCAGGCCACCATAGAGGTAAGGCCTGTTCGCCGCCCACCGCCGACACCAGCGATTTGCGGGCGGGTCCAGCCTCCGTCCTCGTGCAACGCAGCCTGCTCGATTTAGGTCCGAGGCTACCGGGTGATACCGCAGCTTTGTCCGATAGCAGTGTCTAAGTCGTCGCCGTGGATCGCTCGGTACCGTTATTGACGGTGGTCGGAGGATCCATCGAGCCCAATAGCGATTACACGTAGAGAACTCTCAATGAAAGCACCAATGTCGGTGTCAAACCGCGGATCTCGGTAGGGGGTCCCGATCGTAAGGCCAAGGCTGATGGTAACAAGAAGTAAGGACACATGTATTTACCCAGGTTCGCCCTCTCGATGGAGGTAAAACCCTACTTCCCGCTTGATTAATATTGATGATATGGGTAGTACAGTAGATCTACCACGAGATCGTGAGAGGCTAAACCCTAAGAGCTAGCCTATGATGGTATGAATGTAATTGTGATCGGGCGTAGAAGGACCAACCTCTCCGGGTTTATATAGGCACCGGAGAGAGCTAAGGTTTATATGGAGTCAGCCATAAGGAAGGAAATATAATATCCGATCCCCAAGCTTGCCTTCCACGCCAAGGAAAGTCCCATCCCGACACGGGCGTAAGTCTTGAGTCTTGTATCACCCAACATAAATATATAAAATCCTCGTGTAATTAATTTACACAAAATAATTTACTTAAAGATATGTGGCCCGGCGCCAAGTCAATGTCCATGCAGGGCGCCGGCGTGATGCGTTAAAGGCGTGGCAAAGCGTAAATTCACAGTGTCGGTCTGAGTTCGGATGCGGCGTCACGAACTATGTACTGAAACCGACCGTACCACCACGCCGACCGTCGTTAATGCGCCACCATTTGATAGACCTATGTACAGATGATGGAACAAACCAGAGTAATAATTCCTTGGAAAAAATAAACCCAAATAAGCAAAAATTGCTAGGATTAATAGCACCTTGTTTATTTGTTGTAGTAGTCCGAAGAAAAGTGACTCCCAAAATTGGGACTCGATCCGCATACCCATTGCCTGATGGGCGGTGAAGCGACGACATGGCGATGCTGGTAAAGGTTGGCTCGCCGAGGCAAAGCCCCCGGTCCAGCTAACGTGACGAAGCTGGTCGGTTGACGACGCTGAAGTCTATAGATTATGTTGATGGTGAAGCCCCCGGTCCAGACGAGGAGACGGAGCAGGTCGGTAAGGAGACGCTGTAGCTGCCATGTCACCGAGGTGTTGAAGTAGTTCGGCGTGATGGACATCGGCTCGATGAAGCAACAGGCGCCATGCCGATGCAGGTCGAATTTGTGACGTGGTCAATGCTGGCTTGATGAAGTGACCGTCGCGGCGATGCCGGTGTGCCCGCTCCCGTAATCCGTGGGGCGCGATGTTGGTGATGATTTATCCTTCGTGATGTCGCATTTTGTTTGGCTTGCCGACATGATGATCCAAGAAGTTGAGCTCGCTCAACAAAGCGACGACGTAGTAACTTGATCTGAAGTTTCATGATCATCATCATTAACTTGCTCACTAATTGGTGTAGGAATCATCGAACTGATTTCGTGATGAACTACTTTCCACCTCGAGAAGGTACAATTACCTCATCAAGTTCTACTTTCCTCCCACTCACTTCTTTTCGAGAGAAACTCCTTCTCTAAAAGGATCCATTCTTGGCAACGAATATCTTGCCTTCGGATCTGTGATAGAAGGTGTACCCAACAGTTTCTTTTGGGTATCCTATGAAGACGATTCGATTTGGGTTTGAGCTTATATGGATGAAACTTTTCACATAAGCATTGCAACCTCAAACTTTAAGAAACGATAACTTGGGTTTCTTGCCAAACCACAGTTCATACGGTGTCGCTCAACGGATTAGACGGTGCCCTATTTAACGTGAATTTAGCTGTCTCTAATGCATAACCCCAAAACGATAGTGGTAAATCGGTAAGAGACATCATAGATTGCACTATATGCAATAAAGTACGGTTGTGACGCTCGGACACACCATTATGCTGTGGTGTTCCAGTGGCATGAATTTGTGAAACTATTCCACATTGTTTTAATTGAAGACCAAACTCATAACTCAAATATTCGTATCCGTGATCATATCGAGAAACTTTATTTTCTTGTTACGATGATTTTCCACTTCACTCTGAAATTCTTTGAACTTTTCAAATGTTTTAGACTTATGTTTCATCAAGTAGATATTCCCATATCTGCTCAAATCATCTCGTGAAGGTCGAAAATAACAATACCCGCCATGAAGCTTCAACACTTATCGGAATGCATACATCGCATGTATTATTTCCAATAAGTCGCTTGTTTGCTCCATTGTTCTAGAGAACGGAGTCTTAGTCATCTTGCTCGTCGGCTGCTCGGGAACGGGGTCCCCAGACTTGCTCGTCATGCGCCCACAACCAAATTGCCAAGCAAAGAGTCAGACGCCCATCTTCGCAACAGGGCACCCAAGACCCGCGAGGGTCCAAGCCTCACGAGGTGGACGACGCAAGACCTCCTCTGGAGTGGCCTAGCCAGGCAGGCTCACGAGGAGCGGAGATATCAAGGCGATGCAAACCTCACGAGGCTCCCGTGACGTGAGCCATGACGAACGGTGCTAGGTGGGCGCCAGCGTGCGCAGCGTCCCTATTTCCTCTTTGGTGCTAAGGAGGCCAGCGCAGGCGAAGAGTACCGAGGCATCAGGAAAAGGTTGCCATATTAGTGCTACGAGACCAAGACCAGGAGGACGGCAAGGCAGAGGTCATCATGGAGCCCAAGACGGCGTCACCCCAGAGCTTTTCACAGGCGAAGACCGCTTTTGTCAGGATAGCTTGTACTAGCTGTCCCCCTTTAAATTTGCCGGCCGTTGTTGGCTCCCTTCCCGCTCAATATTTGGGAAGAGGACCAGGGCCTCTATAAATAGGACTAGCCACCACAGTAGGAGGCAACTGATCCCGAACTGGTTCAGATCATCCTCAACTACACAAGCACAAGAACACCTCAACCTCAGGAGGCTGTTCTTCTCTTGTACTGTTCATCATCAGCCCAAGAGGCAATCCACCACCACCACACTGGAGTAGGGTATTACACCACAATGGTGGCTCGAACCAGTATAAACCTCATGTCTTTCTCATGGTTATGAAGTTCGTCCGAGTTCAACCGCTGAGATCTTAGCTTAGCTAGAGCGAGATCGGTAGGAGGGAGAGAAGCTACATCTTGAGCTTATGCTGGTTTTCCCCAAGAGGAGAGGATGATGCAGCACAGTAGCGTAAGTATTTCCCTCAGCTTTTGAGAACCAAGGTATCAATCCAAGAGGAGGCCACGCTCAAGTCCCTCGTACCTTGCACAAAACGATAGCTACTCGCAACCAACGCGATTAGGGGTTGTCAATCCCTTCACGGTCACTTACGAGAGTGAGATCTGATAGAGATAATATTTTTGGTATTTTTGGTATAAAGATGCAAAGTGAAAAGTAAAAGGCAAAGTAAAAACAAAGCAAGTATAAAAGTGATGGAGATTGATATGATGAGAATAGACCCGGGGGCCATAGGTTTCACTAGTGGCTTCTCTCAAGAGCATAAGTATTCTACGGTGGTGAACAAATTACTGTTGAGCAATTGATGAATTGAGCATAGTTATGAGAATATCTAGGTATGATCATGTATATAGGCATCACGTCCGAGACAAGTAGACCGACCCCGCTCGCCTTGCATCTACTACTATTACTCCACTCATCGACCGCTATCTAGCATGCATCTAGAGTATTAAGTTCAAGAAAACAGAGTAACGCCTTAAGCAAGATGACATGATGTAGAGAAATAAATTCATGCAATATGATAAATACCCCATCTTGTTATACTCGATGGCAACAATACAATACAATATGTGCCTTGCAACCCTTTCTGTCACTGGGTAAGGACACCACAAGATTGAACCCAAAGCAATGCACTTCTCCCATTGCAAGAACTACCTATCTAGTTGGCCAAACCAAACGGATAATTCGAAGAGACTTGCAAAGATAACTCAATCATACATAAAAGAATTCAGAGAAGATTCTAATATTATTCATAGATAAGCTGGATCATAAACCCACAATTCATCGGTCTCAACAAGGAGACTGCAAAAAGAAGATTACATCGAATAGATCTCCACGAGAGAGGGGGAGAACATTGTATTGAGATCCAAAAAGAGAGAAGAATCCATCTAGCTACTAGCTATGGACCCGAAGGTCTGAAGTAAACTACTCACACTTCATCGGAGAGGCTATGGTGTTGATGTAGAAGCCCTCCATGGTGGATGCCCCTTCCGGCGGAGCTCCGGAACAGGCCCCAAGATGGGATCTCGTGGATACAGGAAGTTACGGCGGTGGAATTAGGTTTTTGGCTCCTGTTCTGATCGTTTGGGGGCACGAGGTATATAGGAGGAAGGAGTACGTCGGTGGAGCTGAGGGGCCCACGAGGCGGGGGGCGCCCCACCCTCGTGACCGCCTCTCTGTGCCTTGGCGAGGTTCCAAGTCTCCTGGATCACGCTCGTGAGAAAATCACGCTCAAGGATTCATTCCGCTTGGACTCCGTTTGATATTCTGTTTCTTCAAACACCGAAAAGGGCAAAAAACAGCAATTCTGGGCTGGGCCTCCAGTTAATTGGTTAGTCCCAAAAGTAATATAAAAGTGGAAAATAAAGCCCATTATAGTCCAAAACAATAGATAAAGTTGCATGGAGCAATCAAAATTATAGATACGTTGGAGACGACGCATCCCAAGCTTAATTCCTGCTCATCCTCGAGTAGGTAAATGATAAAAAGAGAATTTTTGATGTGGAGTGATACTTTGGCATAATTTCAATGTAAATCTTCTTAATCATGGTATGAATATTCAGATCCGAAAGATTCAAGACAAAAGTTCATATTGAGATAAAAAATAATAACACTTCAAGCATACTAATGAAAGTAATCATGTCTTCTCAAAATAGCATGGCAAAAGAAAGTTCATCCCTACAAAATCATATAGTTAGGCTATGCTTCATTTTCGTCACACAAAGATGTTCCTAACTTCTATACCCCGATGACAACCCAAGCAATTGTTTCATACTTAAATAATCTCAAACTTTTTCAACCTTCACAATACATGAGCGTGAGCCATGGATATAACACTATGGGTGGAATAGAATATGATGACGGGATTGTGTGGAGAAGACAAAAGGAGAAAGTCTCACATTGACGAGGATAATCAACGGGCTTTGGAGATGCCCATCAATTGATGTCAACATGAGGAGTAGGGATTGCCATGCAACGGATGCACTAGAGCTATGAATGCTCAACAAAAGAAAACTAGTGGGTGTGCATCCAACTTGCTTGCTCATGAAGACCTAGGGCATTTTGAGGAAGCCCATCGAGGAATATACAAGCCAAGTTCTATAATGAAAAATTCCTACTAGTATAAAAAGACAACTTATGAGACTCACTATATGAAAAACATGGTGCTACTTTGAAGCACAATATATGAGACTCACTTCATGAAGAACAAGGTGCTACTTTGAAGCACAATATATGAGACTCACTACATGAAGAACAAGGTGCTACTTTGAAGCACAAGTGTGGAAAAAGAGATAGTAGCATTGCCCTTTTTATTTTTTATTTTTTATTTGGGCCTTTTTTTTTTCTTTTTGGCCTTTCTCTTTTTTGGGGTAATGCTTTAATAATGATGATCATCACACTTCTATTTATTACAACATAAGGATTACAACTCGAAACTAGAACAAGGTATGACTCTATATGAATGCCTCCGGCGGTGTACCGGGATGGTGCAATCAATCAAGAGTGACATGTATGAAAAATAATGCATGGTGGCTTTGCCACAAATAGGATGTCAACTACATGATCATGCAATGGCAATATGACAAAAGTAAAGTATGTCATGATGATGAACGAACGGTGGAAAGTTGCATGGCAATATATCTCGAATGGCTATGGAAATGCCATAATAGGTAGGTATGGTGGCTGTTTTGAGGAAGATATAAGGAGGTTTATGTGTGATAGAGCGTATCATATCACGGGTTTGATGCACCGTGAAGTTTGCACCAACTCTCAAGGTGAGAAAGGGCAATGCACGGCATCAAGAGGCTAGCAAAGGCGAAAGGTAAAAGTGCGATAATCCATGGACTTAACATTAGTCAAAATAACTCATATACTTATTGCAAAAATTTAGAAGTCATCAAAATCAAGTACTACGCATGATGCTCCTGGGGATAGATTGGTAGGAAAAGACCATCGCTCGTCCCGACCGCCACTCATAAGGATGCACAAGCCAGTACACTTCATGTTTCAAATTTGTTACACAACTTTAACCATACGTGCATGCTACGGGATTTGCTAATTTCAACACAAGCATTTATCAAATTCACAACTACTCAACTATCACGACTTTGATATTATCACCTCCATATCTCAAAACAATTATCAAGCATCAAACTTATCTTAGTATTCAACACACTCAAAAGAAAGTTTCACATATCTTGAATACCAAGTATATTAATATTAAGCAAATTACCATGCTATTAACGACTCTCAAAATAATTTAAGTGAAGCATGAGAGATCAAGTTTCTTTAAAACAAATCCACCACCGTGCTCTAAAAGATCTAAGTGAAGCACTAGAGCAAAAATTATCACGCTCAAAAGATATAAGTGAAGCACTATGAGCAAACTATCAAGCTCAAAAGATATAAGTGAAGCACATAGAGTATTCTATCAAATTCCAATTCATGTATGGCTCTCTAAAAGGTGTGTACAGCAAGGATGATTGTGGTAAACTAACAAGCAAAGACACAAATAATACAAGACGCTCCAAGCAAAACACATATCATGTGGTGAATAAAAATATAGCTCCAAGTAAATTACCGGTGGAAGTGGATTTAAAGAGGGATGCCTTCCGGGCATCCCCAAGCTTTGACTTTTGGTGTCCTTGATTATCTTGGGGTGCCATGGGCATCCCCAAGCTTAGGCTCTTGCCACTCCTTGTTCCATAATCCATCAAAAGAATTCACCCAAAACTTGAAAACTTCACAACACAAAACTCAATAGAAATCTCGTGAGCTCCGTTAGAGAAAGAAAACAAAAGACTTCTTTAAGATACTGTAATGAACTCATTATTTATTTGTATTGGTGTTAAACCTACTGTATTCCAACTTCTCTATGGATTATAAACTATTTTACTAGCCATAAATTCATCAAAATAAGCAAACAACACACGCAAAACAGAATCTGTCAAAAACAGAACAGTCTGTAGTAATCTGTAACTAACGCAAACTTCTGGAACTCAAAAAAATTCTACCAAAATTAGAAGACCTGGAAAATTTGTTTATTGATCAGCAGCAATTGGAATCATTATTTTATCGTGTTCTGGGGATTTTTAACAATTCGGGCACTGAGCGCAAAGTTTCTGGAAATTACAGCAAGATCAAATAACTATCACCCAAGAAGATCCAATAGGTTTAACTTGGCACAAACACTAATTAAAAGATAAAACCACATCCAAACAGAGGCTAGATGGATTATTTATTCCTAAACAGAAGCAAAAAAAATTAAAAATAAAATTGGGTTGCCTCCCAACAAGCGCTATCGTTTAACGCCCTTAGCTAGGCATAAAAGCGAGGATAGATCTAGGTATTGCCATCTTTGGTAGGCAATTCTTCAATAAGGCATCTATCTTTCTTATAGATTTCTTTCTTTCTAGTAATTATCAAACTTTTAGGCATAAGATCAAAAATTCACTTGTAGCAAATGGTTCCTTAATGATAGTAAAAAGATCGGGATGAATACTTAGAGATTTAAGATCCGCAGTTTCCTTACTAGATGATTCACCCTTATTTTTAGGAACATACATAAGCTTGGCAATTTTAGTGGGAGGACTAGGAGTATTCTTTACTGAAGAAAAAGTGGTTCCCAAGTTGGTAATGATACCCTCAAGTTTATCGATTCGAGTAGAATCTAGATTTATTTTCTCATTAACCATGGGTTCCTTCTCCTTAATATTTTTCAAAGTCATTCCTACCTTAGATCCATATTGAGTAATTTGATTATGGATCTTTTTATCTAGATTTTCAATGGATTCAATGGTAGCAACTTTGTTTTCAATAATTTCAAGCCTTTGCATAACATGCTCCAAAGTTAACATAGTTCCATTAACCAAAAGAGGAGGTGAGCCAAATAAATCTATTAAAGCATTATAAGAATCAAAAGTATGGCTACCCAAGAAATTCCTTCCGTAATGGTATCAAGGATATATCTATACCAAGGATTAGCACCTCGTAAAAATTAAGAAGAAGAACTGAAGTAGATTGCTTCCTGGTAGATCTATTTTGAGCATTGCAAATTCTATACCAAACATATTTTATATTTTCTCCCTCCCTTTGCTTAAAATTTAGAACTTCATTCTCGGGAGATAACGGAGAAGACATGAGACTAGTCATGACGGCAAGCAAACAAACTAACACACGAGCAAACAAAAGGCAAAGGGAAAAAGAGAAGGAGATTGGGAAAGAGAGGGCGAATAAAATGGCAAGGGTGAAGTGGGGGAGAGGAAAACGAGAGGCAAATGACAAATAATGTAATGCAAGAGATAGGGATTGTGATGGGTACTTGGTATTGTCGGTGTCAAAACCGGCGGATCTCGGGTAGGGGGTCCCGATCTGTGCGTCAAGGCTGATGGTAACAAGAAGTAAGGGACACATGTGTTTACCTAGGTTCGGGCCCTCTCGATGGAGGTAAAACCCTACTTCCTGCTTGATTAATATTGATGATATGGGTAGTACAAGAGTAGATATACCACGAGATCGTAGAGGCTAAACCCTAAGAGCTAGCCTATGATGGTATGAATGTAATTGTGATCGGCCTTCTAAGGACCAACCTCTCCGGTTTATATAGGCACCGGAGAGGGCTAGGGTTTACATGGAGTCGGTTACAAGGAAGGAAATATAATATCTGGATCGCCAAGCTTGCCTTCCATGCCAAGGAAAGTCCCATCCGGACACGAGCCAAGTCTTGAGTCTTGTATCTTCACGCTCAATAGTCCGGACGTTGTACACAATCCGGCTGTCCGGATACCCCTAATCCAGACTCCTCGGTAGCCCTCTCGAACCAGGCTTCAATGACGATGAGTCCGGCGTGCAGTCTTGTCTTGACATTGCAGGCGGGTTCCTCCTCTGAATACTCCAAAGTGGTCATCGAACACGAGACCGTGTCCGGATCTGCAAGATGATCTTCTTATGGTATAGATCTGATTTTCTAGCAATCTTCGTGTATCATGCCCTCGCGTCAGGGCTTGGTCCAACGCGAACCGACGTTTCCTGCCCCACAATGACTCGTGTTGCGAGGCGGTTTTATTGGCACATCCCGTCGAGGCAGAGATCGTGTTCCTCTTATTACGTGATTTTCCATCAATATGGGCACGCGTGACCCCACGTCGGCTATCGGTATAACCCATGTGTTTTTTAGATAAGCCTCAAGCAGTCACACCGGGACTCTTGATATTCACCCTCTTCATAAAGGGGTCGAGACTTATGCCTCCTTTTTCATCCTCATCGCGCCTTCTCGCACCTTGAGTTCTAACACCCAAAACCTAAGCTCCACCCCTCCTGAATCCTCCAATATGTCCGGATCTCACCCTCGTGGGCGGTGGGTGGCCTCCTCGATTGAAGAGAAGGACATTGTCAAGCTTAGGAGGTCGGATACTTGACCGCAGATATCCGCACAGCTCCCCTGCTCCAGGAAGGTCATCCCGACGCCGGAGCCCAACGAGTGTGTCGCTTTCATCCCACACTTCCTCCGCGGTCTAGGTTTCACCCTCGATCCCTTCGTGAGGGGGCTCATGTTCTATTGTGGGTTGGATTTTCACGATCTGGCTCCGGACGCTATCCTCCACATCTTGTCGTTTATTATCATGTGTGAGGCTTTTCTCCATATCGCCCCACACTTCGGCTTATGGCTCAAGACCTTCAATGTGACGCCGAAGATGATCGAGGGGCGACATGTGGAGTGCGGAGGTGCCGTAATAAGCAGGAACGGCGATGCCCCGTGGCCAGAGGGTTCCTTCCCAGAAGTATCCGATGTATGGCAGCGGAGGTGGTTCTATGTCACGGCTCCTAGAGGCACAAAGTGGGCGGCTGCCCCCGAGTTTCGTTCAGGCCCTCCGTCACAGTTGGCATCATGGACAGACGTAGGGCGGAATTGGGGACCCGCTGGTGATATACCAGTATTGCAGAATCGCATCCGGGAGCTTCTTGCAAGGGACATTAATCTCGTCAGCATAATGCAAGTGATGTTGATCCAATGGATGTTGCCGTGCCAACGCCGGACTCTCCGGATGTGGGAGTTCAATCCGGAGGGTCCGCGGACCATCAAGCACTTCTTCGGCCTGAAGCTCGAAGAGATGTGCAAATTATTCTTCGGACGAAAAGTAAAATGTCCGTACACCACCGAGGATGTGGGCCTAAGCTGCAATCGCCTAGATAACCGGACACCATGTTTTGTATTTGTTATGATTGTTTATTCTGAAAATCATCCGCGTCCAGGAATGGCTCAGCAAGGCGGAGAGAATTAGGTGTCCGACGCCACTTCCCAAAGGCTCACCCGCCCCCACCATAGCCAAGATGCTTGACCGAGTACTCAGCAGGATGCCCCGGGGAAAGACAAGGGGAAGGACGAAGAATCCAAACCCCACACGCTACGCATCTGAACCGGGGGAATTTTTACCTCCCCTAAGGAGGATAGTCGGGAAGGGGAGGCTAAGGCCTCCTCCCCGCGCGGGAAGAACAGGGCCGCCTCCGGAGACTCGGAGACGGAGATGCCCAAACCCGGGAAAAAGATAAAACCAGGGGGCTCTGCCCCAACGGGCACCCTCACCGCATCGTGCCGACCAACGGGCCAGCCCTCCACCGAGTTGTAAGTTAATTTTTAATTCGAAGGTACTGCGTTCCTCCTAGATCAATAACCAGGATTCGTCTTTCACAGTTCGGCTAGCAGCCCCTCTGAACAGAGTTCGTCTTCGGGGGACCTTCCTCCGGAGATGATGGAGAGCGAGACCCCACCTACCTCTCCGGCTTGCGAAGCGGGCGACACCGAAGTGTCGTCACGGAGGAGTCCGGATCTACCGAAGCCGGAGGCCAACGCGTCAGCCGCCCTGAGCTCGGGGCGTTTGGCTCCCGCGATGGGCGATGGGAAGGGTCCGGCACAGTTCGATATCCGGCCGGACATACTGACAAGCCTACTGGAGCGGGCTGCGCTCTCGGAGGAGCACCGCTCATTAATGAGCGCGGTGCTCCAGAAGATTTCATCCGCTACAAGCAGTTTGAATGAAGCATTTGCAAGTCTGCTCAGAGGCTTCGAGGTATGTAGTGAAGAATAAACTGTTTTTGGCTGTGAGGCACGCGTTAGGTGTGCTCCATATAGATAGTAGCCCCTGAGACACTGGCTGCCCGCCGTAGGGGGCAAACAGGGGATCATAAATCAATGATTGCACTATAAATATGTGCAGGTACCTGTGAGTCCGGCCGCCGACCAATCTGTGGAAGTTTCCGAACTGGCCAGGCAGATTCGATCGATTGATGCCGATATCATGCTGGTGAACGAGCGGCTGGACAAGTCACAAGGTATGTGCTCTGCCTTCCTTTGTGTAATAAAATATGGAGGCGGCATGATATTAATGTAATATGTTCGGACTGCAGATGGTGTTGCTGCCATGGAGGCCCTGAGGGCAGAGCTTGTCCAAGCCAAGGAACAAGCTCGAAATAGCAATGCGGCTGCCCTAAAGGCGACCGAGGAACTGAGAGCCGAACAGGCTGCTCATCGCCGAAGCGAAGAAAAGATGGCCGAAATGGCTATTGAGTTAAAAAATGCCGCTGACCGGTATGAGCTCCTTAAAAAGGAGCATAAAGATAGCTTGGCCGAGCTGGAGAAGGCACGCAATGCCACCAAGGAAATACTGCACCGAGCTCGGGGGCGGGAGGAGCTGCAACATGCCGGTAAAATCGTGGCTGGAGGTTCCTACTTGCTGTGGACGAAGTTTTCGATCCGAAGTACGCTCCCCTGGATGGGCGCTGGAGTCCCGCGGACCCATATGCGGATTTGGCGAAGAGTACGGCTGACGCTGCCGAGTTCTTCGATGGTCAATGTGATAAGGAGGTGGAGAAGCTTTTCTGGTCGCAATTCAATGCTCCCACTCGCCCGCTGTCGTTAAATGACAAGATGGCTGCCGAAGGCGGAGCTTCACAGGCTGTCCGATCTTGCAATGCGGTCTGTGATAGACCATATTTGGCCTAAGGGCCTAAGCCGACAGATTACTTTGGCTTGGTGCAGCGGTCCCTTGGGGCGTGCCTCGGATCAAAGCCATGAGGAGGTCGGCGTGCATAGAGGGTGCACGGATGGCTCTTGCCCACGTTAAAGCCTATTGGACGGATATGGAGGCCAATATTATAGCGACCAAGATCGGCGGGGGCGATATCCGCCGAGCACTACTTGTCACAGGTCATAGAAGGTGCCCACTGATAGAGGTGCAGTGCTCAAGAATGTCTTATTCGAGTGATGAATCGAATCATTGTAAGAAACAATGTTAGTTTGGTTATAAGGCTATATTTATACTTTTGCCCGAAAGTATTATTGTGTCCCTTGTGTGGCTGTTTACATATATGTATATGAATGTTTAATCCAAAAGATAGCAGTCGTTGGCTTCATCCCCATGCGAGCAATGCGGGGTGTTCGCAAAAATATGCTTAATCACACTTGATCCAACGCCTTGGTCCATGAAGGAGGTGATCGCACGTCGAACTAGGCAACCGGACTATATAGCTGTAACACTTTCGCTACCCATGGAGTTCAATGTTGGGGCTACTATGTAGCCCCTAGTACCTTCAGCGTGCATCCGAATACGGGCGCGCGTGTACATGACCGGAAACGGTCCTTCGTTAATGCAGAGGGATCCTAAAGATTCCAATAAGTCTTGAGTGGTTGAACAGTCTCTCGCTGCATCATGACAGCAGTTTTGCTTTCTCTCGAGGTGCTCGTCCGAATAACCAGGCACAATCGCAGAGTTCTCCTTTAGCCACCTTAGCCGATAGTAACGGAACATAAGGCGGCAAACCCAGAGCCGGGCAAACCCAACATTTGACCAAAGACATGATTCGAGCTGCTGCATATAAGGCCAACTTCGTGACACGAACACTCCCGAGGGTATTCGGACTTTATAATAATCGATGGGCTCAAGAATGCCCATTCGTTATAAACCCTGTTTTTCCGTGCACGCGTTAATCTGTCATGGCGAGATACCATAAACGGCAGTATCCTCTCGTGAGTATGGAACCCATGGGATTGTTGAACAACAAGAGGCAATAAAAGGTTTACATGGGCTTAATCTAAAAGAAACCTGTTGAACGTGGCCTCTGCTGCACGTCTGCGCCTTTGTCTCCGCGCAGCCGTATCCTAGAAGGGTATCGTCTAACGTTGCTCGTGGAAGAAGGAAAACTCGAGAAGAGCACAACGTAAGTATGCGATGGATAATAAAAGTGTAAGATGTTGGCCTGCCCATAAGGTTGAGCCAACTGTGGGACTGTGTTAAGTATTTATAGCCCCTGGTGTCCGCTATGGGATTACATATACGGTGCCCTGGTTCAATTTTATCCGGGCAACCGGACTCGTCTAGCCGAGTCTGTGGTCTTTAAGGACCATTCATGTTTTCTGATGTTGGAGGCCGCTTATAGTCCGGCCGCGAGGGCAGTCGCATGTTCCTCTGCGCGTGACGGGCACTCTGTTAGTCCGCTAACGGTGATGACGCCACGTGGACCGAGCGTCTTAAGTGTAAGGTAGCCATAGTGCGGCAATGCGTTGAAGCGAGTGAAGGCCGTTCTTTCGAGCACTGCGTGATAGTCGCTTTGGAAGGGTGCGATGGTGAAGAGTAGTTCTTCGCTTCTGGAGTTGCCTGGAGAGCCGAATGTTACCTCTAGTGTGACGGAGCCTCTGCTATGGGCTTCAGCGCCTGGTATCACCCCTTCAAAGGTGGTGTTGCTTTGGTTAATTCTGGATGGGTCTATCCCCATCCTGCGGACAGTGTCCTCATATATTAAATTGAGACTGCTGCCGCCGTCCATAAGGACGCGGGTGAGACGGTATCCGTCGATTATTGGGTCAAGCACCAAGGCCTTTGATCCTTCACACCGAATACTAGTTCGGTCATCTAAGCTATCGAAAGTGATCGGATAAGGCATCCAGTGGTTAGGCGTGAGTATGATGGGCTCTATATCGAGCGCGTCTCTATGCGCGCGTTCGTGCCTCCTCATGGATGTGTGAGTCGCGTGGATCATGTTCACTGTTTTAACCTCTGGCGGAATTTTTTCGTCCTTCAAGTGTTCACCGGCGAGGTTCATCCTCGTCTTCAATTGGTGTTTCCCTCTCCTTGTGTTCGGCGTTTAATTTGCTGGCCTGCTTGAAGACCCAGCACTCTCTGTGCGTGTGGTTTGCATGTTTGTCAAGGGTGCCATGAATTTTGCATAGTCTGTCTAGGACTCTATTCAGACCGGACGGTCCCTCTTTGCTGCCTTTAGATGGCTTGTTTTGCTGATTAGGTTGAGAGCCCCTGAATCCAGCATTAACCGCCATGTTATCTGGGCTCTCTTCCTTGCTTTGGCGTTTGTTTTTATGACGCCGTGGCTTCCCGTTGCCATCCCTTATTTCGGATGTGCTGGGGTCGTTGGTGCCTTTACGGGCTAGCCAGCTATCTTCTCCCGTGCAAAAGCGGGTCATGAGGCTTGTTAGGGCTGCCATTGTCCTTGGCTTTTCTTGGCCGAGGTGTCTGGCTAGCCACTCATCACGGATGCTGTGTTTAAATGCCGCTAAGGCTTCGGCATCCGGACATTCAACAATTTGATTCTTCTTAGTGAGGAATCTGTTCCAAAACTTGCGGGCGGATTCTCCGGGCTGTTGGACTATGTGACTTACGTCGTCAAGATCCGGAGGCGGACATAGGTCCCTTGAAAGTTGGCCCCAAAGCATCCTCGAGTTCCTCCCAGCTCCCAATTGAATTTTCGTGGAGGCCTTTCAACCAAGGCTGAGCTGGTCCTTCACTTGAGGGGAGGTATTGTATGGCGTGAAAGTCATCCCCACGAGCCATGTGTGTAGGATAAAGTCCTCGATCCGCACTTCAGGTCTGTTGTTCCGTCGTATGCCTCTATGTTCACAGGTTTAAAGCCCTGTGGGAATTTGTGGTCCCATACTTCATCAGTAAAGCACAGGGGTTGAGCAGCCCCTCTGTATCTGGACGTGCTGTGGCATGCCGTCGGCTGTTGTTGTGTCTGGTGTTTATTCCGGACTGGTATGTGATTGGCATAATCGTTTTGGTGACCATAGTCCCTCGCCAGGGTGCGTCCTTTGGATCCATAAATGGACCTGGTTGCGCCAACTTTCTTATTCAGGTGTTCACGTGGATCGTGTGCGGCGTCGGTAGCCGCCTTGTTGCGGCTACGAAGTGGCACGACTTCGTCATCGAATTCTGGCAGTAGCTTGGGTTTTGGATAGCTCTTTGTATAGCGATCATCGCCGTATCTTTCTTCGGTGTCTAGCACTTTGTTCCATCTACGGTTGAGCGTTTCCTATGCGGCTTTAAACCGTTGCTTCTGCTTCTTTAGACTTCTTGCAGTGGCCGTAAGCTTTTTGTGGAGGTTATCTCGTTCCGCATGTTTTTCCGGGATTGCATCATTATCCGGACTGTTTTCCTGTGCTGGTTCGGTTTGATGACCTCGTCCATCGGGATCATTATCCTCGGGCGTCTGCTCCGAACTGTGTTCGGGTGACTGGTTCGTCCCCTCCCATCGCTGGATCCATATGGTCGTTGTTGCCTTCGAGTTGATTGTAGTATCGATCCTTCTGGCGCTCTTGTCACTATTTTTACTGTTGCTGGATTTAGAACGGCGTCTGCGCCGTCGCTTTGGATTTTGTCCGGGGGTTTTATCGTCCGGATTGTCGCCTTTGTCCTCTTTGGGCGTATCCACCATGTATATGTCGTGGTGACGAGGGGAAGTCCGCGCCCATAGATTCCTCATCTTCTCCTGCATCGTCGTCCATACCATCGATGTCTTCGGAGTCGAAGTCAGGCACATCGGTTAAATCATCGATCGTAGCTATGAAGTGGGTGGTGGGTGGGCAACGAATTTCTTCGTCGCCTGCTTCCCACTCGAACCAGACGTAGTTTGGCCCAGAGATTTCTGTCAAAGAGAGAGTTTTCAATGAGTTCAGCATGTCGCCACAGGGCGAGTGCTGAAAGAAGTCTGCGGCGGTAAACTCCATTACCGGATCCCAACCTGGCTCGACCGGCTCGGGAGTGCGCGGGCCAGACTCAACATCCGGATACGAGTCCGGGGGTCCGAAGCCATAGGCCACCATAGAGGTAAGGCCCGTGTTCGGCTCCACCGCCGATAATTGTGCGACCTGCGGGGCGGGGTCCAGCCCTCCGTCCTCAGGCAACGCAGCCTGCTCTGGATTTAGGTCCGAGGCTACTGCGGGGGTGATACCCCGAGCTTTGTCCGATAGCAGGTCTAAGTCGTGCTCGTCGTGACTGTCTGGTACCGTGTTATTGACGGTGGTCGGAGGATCCATCGAGCCCAATAGCGACGACACAGAGGAACTCTCAATGAAAGCACCAATGTCGGTGTCAAAACCGGCGGATCTCGGGTAGGGGGTCCCGATCTGTGCGTCAAGGCTGATGGTAACAAGAAGTAAGGGACACAGGTATTTACCCAGGTTCGGGCCCTCTCGATGGAGGTAAAACCCTACTTCCTGCTTGATTAATATTGATGATATGGGTAGTACAAGAGTAGATCTACCACGAGATCGTAGAGGCTAAACCCTAAGAGCTAGCCTATGATGGTATGAATGTAATTGTGATCGGCGTTGTAAGGACCAACCTCTCCGGTTTATATAGGCACTGGAGAGAGCTAAGGTTTACATGGAGTCAGTTACAAGGAAGGAAATATAATATCCGGATCCCCAAGCTTGCCTTCCACGCCAAGGAAAGTCCCATCCGGACACGGGCAGAAGTCTTGAGTCTTGTATCTTCACGCTTCATAGTCCGGACGTTGTACACAGTCCGGCTGTCCGGATACCCCCTAATCCAGGACTCCCTCAGGTATGTTGACTTTTGCGTAGACTCCCCGACAACGGCGCCAGAAATCCTTCTTGCTACGTCTTGAGCTTGCATTGGTTTTCCCCGAAGAGGAGAGGATGATGCAGCACAGTAGCGTAAGTATTTCCCTTAGTTTTTGAGAACCAAGGTATCAATCCATTAGGAGGCCATGCACAAGTCCCTCGTACCTGCACAAAATGATAGCTACTCGCAACCAACGCGATTAGGGGTTGTCAATCCCTTCACGGTCACTTACGAGTGAGATCGATAGAGATAATATTTTGGTATTTTGGTATAAAGATGCAAAGTGAAAAGTAAAAGGCAAAGTAAAAACAAAGCAAGTATAAAAGTGATGGAGATTGATATGATGAGAATAGACCCGGGGCCATAGGTTTCACTAGTGGATTCTCTCAAGAGCATAATGATTCTACGGTGGGTGAACAAATTACTATTGAGCAATTGACAGAATTGAGCATAGTTATGAGGTTATCTAGGTATGATCATGTATATAGGCATCACGTCCGTGACAAGTAGACCAAACGATTCTCGCATCTACTACTATTACTCCACTCATCGACCGCTATCCAAAGATGCATCTAGAGTATTAAGTTAAAAAGCAGAGTAACGCCTTAAGCAAGATGACATGATGTAGAGGAATAAATTCATGCAATATGATAAATACCCCATCTTGTTATCCTCGATGGCAACAATACAATCGTGCCTTGCAACCCTTTACATCCTTTGGTAAGGACACCGCAAGATTGAACCCAAAGCAATGCACTTCTCCCATTGCAAGAACTACCAATCTAGTTGGCCAAACCGAACGGATAATTAGAAGAGACTTGCAAAGATAACTCAATCATACATAAAATAATTCAGAGAAGATTCTAATATTATTCATAGATAAGCTGGATCATAAACCCACAATTCATCGGTCTCAACAAACACACCGCAAAAAGAAGATTACATCGAATAGATCTCCACGAGAGAGGGGGAGAACATTGTATTGAGATCCAAAAAGAGAGAGGAAGCCATCTAGCTACTAGCTATGGACCCGAAGGTCTGAAGTAAACTACTCACACTTCATCGGAGAGGCTATGGTGTTGATGTAGAAGCCCTCCGTGGTGGATGCCCCCTCCGTGGAGCTCCTAACAGGCCCCAAGATGGGATCTCGTGGATACAGGAAGTTACGGCGGTGGAATTAGGTTTTTGGCTCCTGTTCTGATCGTTTGGGGGTATGTAGGTATATATAGGAGGAAGGAGTACGTCGGTGGAGCTTCGAGGGGCCCACGAGGCAGGGGGCGCACCCCCCACCCTCGTGACCGCCTCTCTGGTGCCTTGGCGTAGGTTCCAAGTCTCCGGATCACGCTCACGAGAAAATCATGTTTCCGGTTTCATTCCGTTTGGACTCCGTTTGATATTCTGCTTTCTTGAAACATCAAAAAGGCAAAAACATCAATTCAGGTTGGGCCTCCGTTAATAGGTTAGTCCCAAAAGTAATATAAAAGTGGAAAATAAAGCCCATTATAGTCCAAAACAATAGATAAAGTAGCATGAAGCAATCAAAAATTATAGATACGTTGGAGACGTATCAAGAGACTGTTGGAAATATGCCCTAGAGGCAATAATAAAAGTATTATTATATTTCCTTGTTCATGACAATTATCTTTTATTCATGCTATAATTGTATTATCCGGAAATCGTAATACACGTGTGAATACATAGACCACAAAATGTCCCTAGTGAGCCTCTAGTTGACTAGCTCGTTGATCAACAGATAGTCATGGTTTCCTGACTATGGACATTGGATGTCATTGATAACGGGATCACATCATTAGGAGAATGATGTGATGGACAAGACCCAATCCTAAGCATAGCACAAGATCGTGTAGTTCGCTTTTGCTAGAGCTTTTCCAATGTCAAGTATCTCTTCCTTAGACCATGATATCGTAACTCCGGATACCGTAGGAGTGCTTTGGGTGTACCAAACGTCCACAACGTAATCGGGTGACTATAAAGGTGCATTACAGGTATCTCCAAAAGTGTCTGCTGGGTTGACACGGATCGAGATCGGATTTGTCACTCCGTATGACGAGAGGTATCATCGGGCCCACTCGTAGTGCATCATCATAATGAGCTCAAAGTGACCAAGTGTTTGGTCACGGGATCATGCATTACTGATGCGAGTAAAGTGACTTGCCGGCAACGAGATTGAACAAGGTATTGGGATACCGACGATCGAATCTCGGGCAAGTAAAATACCGATTGACAAAGGGAATAGTATACGGGTTGATTGAATCCTCGACATCGTGGTTCATCCGATGATATCATCGAGGAGCATGTGGGAGCCAACATGGGTATCCAGATCCGCTGTTGGTTATTGCCCGAGAGCCGCCTCGGTCATGTCTGCATGTCTCCCGAACCCGTGAGGTCTACACACTTAAGGTTCGGTGGCGCTAGGGTTGTATGAATATGAGTATGCAGCAAACCGAATGTTGTTGAGTCCGGATGAGATCCCGTCGTCACGAGGAGTTTCGGAATGGTCCGGAGGTAAAGATTTATATATAGGAAGTCTTATTTTGGTCGCCGGAAAAGTTTAGCGTTATCGGTATTGTACCGGAGTGCCGAAAGGGTCCGGGGTCCACCGGGGTCCACCTGCCTGGGGCCACATGGGCTGTAGAAGTGCGCCTTGGCCTATATGGGCCAAGGGCACCAGCCCCAAGAGGCCCATGCGCCAAGATATAAGAAAAGGGGAGAGTCCTAAAGGGGAAGGCACCTCCGAGGTGCCTTGGGAGGATGGACTCCTCCCCCTCTTAACCGCACCCCTTCCTTGGAGGAAGGGGCAAGGCTGCGCCTCCCCCTCTCTTGCACCTATATAAAGGGAGGGAGGGAGGGGTGGCCACACCAATAAGCCTGGCGCCTCCTCCTCCCTCGCAACACCTCCTCCTCCTCCCGTAGTTGCTTAGCGGCCCGCCAGAGTTCTCTGCATCCACCACCACGCCTGTCGTGCTGCTGGATCATCATCAACCTCTCCTTCCCCTTGCTGGATCAAGAAGGAGGAGACGCCATCCGCCTCCGTCACGTGTGTTGAACGCGGAGGTGTTGTCCGTTCAGCACTAGGTCATCGGTGATCTGCAACGTTCCCCAACAGTGGCATCATGAGCTAGGTCTATGCGTAGTTCTCTATTGCACGAGTAGAACACAATTTTGTTGTGGGCGTAGATCTTGTCAACTTGCTTGCCGCTACTAGTCTTTTCTTGCTTCAGCGGTATTGTGGGATGAAGCGGCCGGACCGACCTTACACGTACACTTACGTGAGACAAAGTTCCACCGATCGACATGCACTAGTTGCATAAGGTGGCTAGCGGTGTCTCTCTCTCCTACTTTAGTTGGAGCGGATTAGATGAAAAGGGTCCTTATGAAGGGTAAATAGAAGTTGACAAAATCACGTTGTGGTTATTCGTAGGTAAGAAAACGTTCTTGCTAGAACCAAATTGCAGCCACGTAAAAGTTGCAACAACAATTAGAGGACGTCTAACTTGTTTTTGCAGCAATTGTCATGTGATGTGATATGGCCAGAAGTTGTGATGAATGATGAATGATATATTGTGATGTATGAGATCATGTTCTTGTAATAGGAATCACGACTTGCATGTCGATGAGTATGACAACTGGCAGGAGCCATAGGAGTTGTCTTAATTATTGTATGACCTGCGAGTCATTGATTCAACGCCATGTAAATTACTTTACTTTATTGCTAAACGTGTTAGCCATAGTAGTATAAGTAATAGTTGGCGAGCAACTTCATGGAGACACGATGATGGAGATCATGGTGTCATGCCGGTGACAAGATGATCATGGAGCCCCGAAGATGAAGATCAAAGGAGCTATATGATATTGGCCATATCATGCCACTACTTTATATAATTGCATGTGATGTTTATTATGTTTTATGCATCTTGTTTACTTAGAACGACGGTAGTAAATAAGATGATCCCTTATAATAATTTCAAGAAAGTGTTCCCCTAACTGTGCACCGTTGCTGAAGTTCGCTGCTTTGAAGAACCACGTGATGATCGGTGTGATAGATCCTTACGTTCACATACAACGGGTGTAAGACATTTTACACATGCATAAACACTTAGGGTTAACTTGACGAGCCTAGCATGTACAGACATGGCCTCGGAACACAAGAGACCGAAAGGTCGAACATGAGTCGTATGGAAGATACGATCAACATGGAGATGTTCACCGACGATGACTAGTCCGTCTCACGTGATGATCGGACACGGCCTAGTCGACTCGGATCATGTAACACTTAGATGACTAGAGGGATGTCAAATCTGAGTGGGAGTTCATTAAACAATTTGATTAGATGAACTTAATTATCATGAACTTAGTCTAAAGTCTTTGCAAAATATGTCTTGTATATCAAATGGCCAACGCTCATGTCACCATGAACTTCAACGCGTTCCTAGAGAAAACCAAGCTGAAAGACGGTGGCAGCAACTATTCGGACTGGGTCCGGAACCTGAGGATCATCCTCATAGCAGCCAAGAAATAATATGTCCTAGAAGCACCGATAGGTGATGCACCCATCCTGAGAGAACCAAGACATTATGAATGCTTGGCAGTCTCTTGCCGATGATTACTCCCTCGTTCAAGTCGGCATGCTTTACAGCTTAGAACCGGGGCTCCAAAAGCGTTTTGAGCAACA
This sequence comes from Aegilops longissima, assembly GCA_021605205.1. Classification (NCBI taxonomy): domain Eukaryota; kingdom Viridiplantae; phylum Streptophyta; class Magnoliopsida; order Poales; family Poaceae; genus Aegilops; species Aegilops longissima. Next base: position 181,196,940 of record CM038680.1, on the reverse strand, counting down.
CGAGCATATGAGATGTTCGAGGAGCTGAAAATGGTTTTCCAAGCTCATGCCCGGTCGAGACATATGAAGTCTCCGACAAGTTCTATAGTTGTAAGATGGAGGAAAATAGTTCACATCGGTGAGCACATACTCAAAATGTGCAGGTTGCACAACCGCTTTGTCCCAGTGGACATTAACCTCCTGACGAGGCGGTCATTGACAGAATCCTTCATCGCTCCCACCAAGCTACACGAGCTTTGTGATGAACTACAATATGCGAGGGATGGTGAAAACTATTCTGAAGTATTTTCAATGCTGAAGTTAGCAGAGGTAGAAATCAAGAAGGAGCATCAAGTGTTGATGGTCAATAAAACCACTAAGTTCAAGAAGGGCAAGGAAAGAAGAACTTCAAGAAGGACGGCAAGGATGTTGCGGCGCCCGTAAGCCGATTGCGGGAAGAAGTCAAAGAATGGACCCAAGCCCGAGACCGAGTGCTTTTATTGCAAAGGGAAGGGTCCTTTGGGCGGAACTGCCCCAAATACTTAGCGCACAAGAAGGCCGACAACACTAAAGGTATATTTGATAATGTAATTGATGTGTACCTTACCAAGACTCGTAGTAACTCCCGGGTATTTGATACCGTGCCGTTGCTCATATATGTAACTTACAGCAGGAGCTGCGGAATAAACGGAGACTGGCGAAGGGACGAGGTGACGATCTTGCGTCGGGAATGGTTCCAAGGTCGATGTGATTGCCGTCGACACGCTACCTCTACATTTACCTACGGGATTAGTTTTAAACCTCAATAATTGTTATTTAGTACCAAGTTTGAGCATGAACATTGTATCGGGATCTCGCTTAATACGAGATGGCTACTCATTTAAATCCGAGAATAATGGTTGTTCTATTTTTATGAGAGAAATGTTTTATGGTCATGCTCCGATGGTCAATGGTTTATTCTTAATGAATCTCGAACGTAATGTTACACATGTTCATAGTGTGAATACCAAAAGATGTAAAGTTGATAACGATAGTCCCACATACTTGTGGCACTCGCCGCCTTTGGTCACATTGGTGTCAAGCGCATGAAGAAGCTCCATGCTGATGGACTTTAGAGTCTCTCGATTATGAATCATTTGACACATGCGAGCCATGCCTCATGGGCAAGATGACCAAGACTCCGTTCTGCGGAACAATCGAGCGAGCAACCAACTTATTGGAAATCATACATACCGATGTGTGCGGTCCAACGAGTGTTGAGGCTCATGGAGGATATCGTTATGTTCTCACTCTCACCGATGACTTGAGTAGATATGGGTATGTCTACTTGATGAAACACAAGTCCGAGACCTTTGAAAAGTTCAAGGAATTTCAGAATGAAGTAGAGAATCAACGTGACCGAAAGATAAAATTCTTGCGATCGATCGTGGAGGAGAATATTTAAGTCACGAATTTGGTACACACTTAAGGAAATGTGGAATCGCTTCACAACTCACGCCGCCGGAACACCTCAGCGAACGGTGTGTCCGAACGTCGAATCGCACTCTATTGGATATGGTGCGATCTATGATGTCTCTTACCGATTTACCGCTATCATTTTGGGGATACACTCTAGACAGCTACATTCACTTTAAATAGGGCACCGTCTAAATCCGTTGAGACGACACCGTATGAATTATGGTTTGGGAAGAAACCTAAGCTCGTCGTTTCTAAAAGTTTGGGGATGCGATGATTATGTCAAGAAACTTCAACCCGAAAAGCTCGAACCCAAGTCGGAAAATGCGTCTTCATAGGATACCCTAAGGAAACCATTGGGTATACCTTCTACCTTAGATCCGAAGGCAAGATCTTTGTTGCCAAGAACGGATCCTTTCGAAAAAGAGTTTCTCTCGAAAGGAGTAAGTGGGAGGAAAGTAGAACTCGATGAAGTACTACCTCTTGAACCGGAAAGTAGTGCAGCTCAGAAAATGTTCTGTGGTGCCTACACCGATCGGAGAGGAAATTAATGATGATGATCAAGGTACTTGGATCAAGTTGCTACTTGAACTCAGAGGTCCATGAGGACACGCCCGCACTGCAGTGGTACGGCAACCCTGTCCTGGAAATCATGCTGTTAGACAACGGTGAACCTTCGAACTATGAAGAAGTAATGGCGGGCCCAGATTCCAACAAATTGCTTGAAGCCATGCAATCCGAGATATGATCCATGTATGGAAAGAAAGTATGGACTTTGACAGACTTGCCCGATGATCGGCGAGCGATAGAAAACAAATGGATCTTTAAGAAGAAGACGGACGCGGATGGTAATGTTACCATCTATAAAGCTCGACTTGTCGCTAAGGGTTATCGACAAGTTCAAGGGATTGACTATGATGAGACTTTCTCTCCCGTAGCGAAGCGTAAGTCCGTCTGAATCATGTTAGCAATTGCCGCATACTATGATTATGAGATATGGCAGATGGACATCAAAACAGCGTTCCTTAACGGTTATCTTAAGGAAGAGCTGTATATGATGCAGCCGGAAGGTTTTGTCGATCCTAAGAATGCTAACAAAGTATGCAAGCTCCAGCGATCCATTTATGGGCTGGTGCAAGCATCTCGGAGTTGGAACATTCGCTTTGATGAGATGATCAAAGCGTTTGGGTTTATGCAGACTTATGGAGAAGCCTGCGTTTACAAGAAAGTGAGTGGGAGCTCTGTAGCATTTCTCATATTATATGTAGATGACATACTTTTGATGGGAAATGATATAGAACTCTTGGACAGCATTAAGGCCTACTTGAATAAAAGTTTTTCAATGAAGGACCGTGGAGAAGCTGCTTATATATTAGGCATCAAGATCTACAGAGATAGATCAAGACGCCTCATAGGTCTTTCACAAAGCACATACCTTGATAAGATTTTGAAGAAGTTCAAAATGGATCAGTCCAAGAAAGGGTTCTTGCCTGTACTACAAGGTGTGAGATTGAGCTCGGCTCAATGCCCGACCACGGCAAAAGATAAAGAAGAGATGAGCGTCATCCCCATGCCTCGCCATAGGTTCTATTATGTATGCCATGCTGTGTACCGCACTGATGTAAACCTTGCCGTAAGTTTGGTAGGCAGGTACCAAAGTAATCCCGCAAGGAACACCGGACAGCGGTCAAGAATATCCCGGTACCGAAAAGGACAAAGGACATGTTTCTCGTTTATGGAGGTGACGAAGAGCTCGTCAGAAGGGTTACGTCGATGCCAGCTTCGACACAGATCTGATGACTCAAAGTCACAAACCGGATCGTGTATATGTTAAATGGTGGATCAATGGCTGGTGCAGCTGCAAGCAGAGCGTCGTGGCGGGATCTACATGTGAAGCGGAGTACATGGCAGCCTCGGAGGCAGCACATGAAGCAATTTGGGTGAAGGAGTTCATCACCGACCTAGGAGTCATACCCAATGCGTCGGAGCCGATCAAACTCTTCTGTGAAAAGTAAAAGGCAAAGTAAAAAAAAAGCAAGTATAAAAGTGATGGAGATTGATATGATGAGAATAGACCCGGGGGCCATAGGTTTCACTAGTGGCTTCTCTCAAGAGCATAAGTATTCTACGGTGGGTGAACAAATTACTATTGAGCAATTGACAAAATTGAGCATAGTTATGAGGTTATCTAGGTATGATCATGTATATAGGCATCACGTCCGTGACAAGTAGACCGAAACGATTCTGCATCTACTACTATTACTCCACTCATCGACCGCTATCCAACATGCATCTAGAGTATTAAGTTAAAAACAGAGTAACGCCTTAAGCAAGATGACATGATGTAGAGGAATAAATTCATGCAATATGATAAATACCCCATCTTGTTATCCTCGATGGCAACAATACAATACGTGCCTTGCAACCCTTTCTATCACTGGGTAAGGACACCGCAAGATTGAACCCAAAGCAATGCACTTCTCCCATTGCAAGAACTACCAATCTAGTTGGCCAAACCGAACGGATAATTAGAAGAGACTTGCAAAGATAACTCAATCATACATAAAAGAATTCAGAGAAGATTCTAATATTATTCATAGATAAGCTGGATCATAAACCCACAATTCATCGGTCTCAACAAACACACCGCAAAAAGAAGATTACATCGAATAGATCTCCACGAGAGAGGGGGAGAACATTGTATTGAGATCCAAAAAGAGAGAGGAAGCCATCTAGCTACTAGCTATGGACCCGAAGGTCTGAAGTAAACTACTCACACTTCATCGGAGAGGCTATGGTGTTAATGTAGAAGCCCTCCATGGTGGATGCCCCCTCCGGCGGAGCTCCGGAACAGGCCCCAAGATGGGATCTCGTGGATCTGAGGAAGTTCTGGCGGTGGAATTAGGTTTTGGCTCCTGTTCGATTGTTTGGGGTATGTAGGTATATATAGGAGGAAGGAGTATGCGTCGGTGGAGCTTGAGGGGCCCACGAGGCAAGGGGCGCACCCCCCACCCTCGTGACCGCCTCTCTGGTGCCTTGGCGTAGGTTCCATCTCTGGATCATGTTCGTGAGAAAATCATGTTTCAAGGTTTCATTCCGTTTGGACTCCGTTTGATATTCTGTTTCTTGAAACACCTCAAAAAGGCAAAAACAACAATTCAGGTTGGGCCTCGGTTAATAGGTTAGTCCCAAAAGTAATATAAAAGTGGAAAATAAAGCCCATTATAGTCCAAAACAATAGATAAAGTAGCATGGAGCAATCAAAAATTATAGATACGTTGGAGACGTATCAAGAGACTGTTGGAAATATGCCCTAGAGGCAATAATAGAAGTATTATTATATTTCCTTGTTCATGATAATTGTCTTTTATTCATGCTATAATTGTATTATCCGGAAATCGTAATACACGTGTGAATACATAGACCACAAAATGTCCCTAGTGAGCCTCTAGTTGACTAGCTCGTTGATCAACAGATAGTCATGGTTTCCTGACTATGGACATTGGATGTCATTGATAACGGGATCACATCGTCAGGAGAATGATGTGATGGACAAGACCCAATCCTAAGCATAGCACAAGATCGTGTAGTTCGTTTTGCTAGAGCTTTTCCAATGTCAAGTATCTCTTCCTTAGACCATGAGATCGTGTAACTCCGGATACCGTAGGAGTGCTTTGGGTGTACCAAACGTCACAACGTATCGGGTGACTATAAAGGTGCATTACAGTATCTCCAAAAGTGTCTCTGGGTTGACACGGATCGAGATCGGATTTGTCACTCCGTATGACGGAGAGGTATCACTTGGCCGACTCGGTAGTGCATCATCATAATGAGCTCAAAGTGACCAAGTGTTTGGTCACGGGATCATGCATTACTGATGCGAGTAAAGTGACTTGCCGCAACGAGATTGAACGAGGTATTGGGATACCGATGATCGAATCTCGGGCAAGTAAAATACCGATTGACAAAGGGAATAGTATACGGGTTGATTGAATCCTCGACATCGTGGTTCATCCGATGATATCATCGAGGAGCATGTGGAGCCAACATGGGTATCCAGATCCCGCTGTTGGTTATTGCCCGAGAGCCGTCTCGGTCATGTATGTGTGTCTCCAACCCGTAGGGTCTACACACTTAAGGTTCGGTGGCGCTTAGGGTTGTATGAATATGAGTATGTAGCAAACCGAATGTTGTTCGAGTCCGGATGAGATCCCGACGTCACGAGGAGTTCCTAATGGTCCGGAGGTAAAGATTTATATATAGGAAGTCTTATTTTGGTCGGAGGAAAAGTTTCGCGTTATCGGTATTGTATCGGGAGTCTTTGAAAGGGGTCCGGGGTCCACTGGGGGTCCACCTGCCCCTGGGGCCACATGGGCTGTAGGTGCGCCTTGGCCTATATGGGCCAAGGGCACCAGCCCCAAGAGGCCCATGCGCCAAGATATAAGAAAAGGGGAGAGTCCTAAAGGGGAAGGCACCTCAGAGGTGCCTTGGGAGGATGGACTCCTCCCCCTCTTAACCGCACCCCTTCCTTGGAGGAAGGGCAAGGCTGCACCTCCCCCTCTCTTGCACCTATATAAAGGGAGGGAGGGAGGGTGGCCGCACCAATAAGCCTGGCGCCTCCTCCTCCCTACAACACCTCCTCCTCCTCCCGTAGTTGCTTGGCGAAGCCTCGCCGGAGTTCTGCTGCATCCACCACCACGCCGTCGTGCTGCTGGATCATCATCAACCTCTCCTTCCCCTTGCTGGATCAAGAAGGAGGAGACGTCATCCGCTCCGTCGTGTGTTGAATGCGGAGGTGCTGTCCGCTCAGCACTAGGTCATCGGTGATCCGAATCACGACGTAGTGCGACTCCATCATCCCTGTTCCATTGAGCGCTTCCGCACGTGATCTACAAGTGGTATGTAGATGCAATCACTCTCCCATGACTCGTTGCTAGATGAACTCATAGATGGATCTTGGTGAAACCGTAGGAAATTTTTTTAATTTTCTGCATCTGCTCCTGCAATCGGTCTGTCACCTAGCGGTGCATCAAGGACATAATTCTTCTGTGAAGCAATGAGGATAATTCCTCAGATCACGGATCCAATCCGCATCATTGATACTAACATCTTTCAACTTAGTTTTCTCTAGGAACATATCAAAAAATAAAACAGGGGAGCTAAACGCGAGCTATTGATCTACAACATAGATATGCTAATACTACCAGGACTAAGTTCATGATAAATTAAAGTTCAGTTAATGATATTACTTAAGAACTCCCACTTAGATAGACATCCCTCTAATCATATAAGTGATCACGTGATCCATATCAACTAAACCATGTCCGATCATCACGTGAGATGGAGTAGTTTTCAATGGTGAACATCACTATGTTGATCATATCTAATATATGATTCACGTTCGACCTTTCGGTCTCAGTGTTCCGAGACCATATCTGCATATGCTAGGCTCGTCAAGTTTAACCCCGAGTATTGTGCGTGTGCAAGACTGGCTTGCACCCATTATATGTGAACGTAGAGCTTATCACACCCGATCATCACGTGGTGTCTCGGCACGACGAACTTTCGCAACGGTGCATACTCAGGGAGAACACTTATACATTGAAATTTAGCGAGAGATCATCTTATAATGCTACTGTCGATCTAAGCAAAATAAGATGCATAAAAGATAAACATCACATGTAATCAATATAAGTGATATGATATGGCCATCATCATCTTGTGCCTTTGATCTCCATCTCCAAAGCACCGTCATGATCACCATCATCACCGGCGCGACACCTTGATCTCCATCGTAGCATCGTTGTCGTCTCGCCAACTATTGATTCTACGACTATCGCTGCCGCTTAGTGATAAAGTAAAGCAATTACATGGCGATTGCATTTCATACAATAAAGCGACAACCATATGGCTCCTGCCAGTTGCCGATAACTTCGTTACAAAACATGATCATCTCATACAATGTCTTGACCATATCACATCACAACATGCCCTCCAAAAACAAGTTAGATGTCCTCTACTTTGTTGTTGCAAGTTTTACGTGGCTGCTATGGGCTGAGCAAGAACCATTCTTACCTATGCAACAAAACCACAACGATATTTTGTCAAGTATGTGATGTTTTAACCTTCACAAGGACCGGGCGTAGTCACACTTGATGCAAGTAAAGTTGGAGAAACTGACACCCGCCAGCCACCTGTGTGCGAAGCACGTCGGTAGAACCAGTCTCGCGTAAGCGTACGCGTAATGTCGGTCTGGGCCGCTTCATCCAACAAATACCGCCGAATCAAAGTATGACATGCTGTTAAGCAGTATGACTAGTATCGCCCACAACTCACTTGTGTTCTACTTGTGCATATAACATCTACACATAAACCTGGCTCGGATGCCACTGTTGGGGAACGTAGTAATTTCAAAAATCTTCCTACGCACACGCAAGATCATGGTGATGCATAGCAACGAGAGTGGATAGTGTCATCTACGTACCCTCGTAGACCGTGAGCGGAAGCGTTATGACAACGCGGTTGATGTAATCGTACGTCTTCATGATCGACCGATCCTAGTACCAAACGTACGGCACCTCTGTGATCTGCACACGTTCAGCTCGGTGACGTCCCACGAACTCACAATCCAGTAGAGCTTCGAGGGAGATTTCCATCAGCACGACGGCGTGATGACGGTGATGATGAAGCTACCGACGCAGGGCTTCGCCTAAGCACCGCTACGATATGACCGAGGTGTATTATGGTGGAGGGGGGCACCGCACACGGCTAAGAGATCAATGATCAACTTGTGTGTCTATGGGGTGCCCCCCTCCCCCGTATATAAAGGAGTGGAGGAGGGGGAGGAGGCCGGCCTCCTAGGCGCGCCCCAAGGGGAGTCCTACTCCCACCGGGAGTAGGATTCCACCCTTCCATGAGTAGGAGTAGGAGGGAAGGAAGGAGGAGAGAGGGGAAAGGAAAAAGGGGGGCGCCACCCCCCTTCCTTGTCCAATTCGGACTAGAGGGGGAGGGGGCGCGTGGCCTACCCTGGCCGCCCCTTCCTCTCTCCACCAAGGCCCATGAGGCCCATTACACTCCCCGGGGGGTTCCGGTACTCCGGTATTTATCCAAACTTACTCGGAACCCTTCCGATGTCCAAACATAGTCATCCAATATATCGATCTTTATGTCTCGACCATTTAGAGACTCCTCGTCATGTCCGTGATCATATCCGGGACTCCGAACTACCTTCGGTACATCAAAACACATAAACTCATATTACCGATCGTCACCGAACGTTAAGTGTGCGGACCCTACGGGTTCGAGAACTATGTAGACATGACCGAGACACGTCTCCGGTCAATAACCAATAACGTAACCTAGATGCTCATATTGGCTCCCACATATTCTACGAAGATCTTTATCGGTCAAACCACATAACAACATACGTCGTTCCCTTTGTCATCAGTATGTTACTTGCCCGAGATTCGATCGTCGGTACCTCAATACCTAGTTCAATCTCGTTATCGGCAAGTATCTTTACTCGTTCCGTAATGCATCATCCCGCAACTAACTCATTAGTTACATTGCTTGCAAGGCTTATAGTGATGTGCATTACCGAGAGGACCCAGAGATACCTCTTCGACAATCGGAGTGACAAATCCTAATCTTGATCTATGCCAACTCAACAAGTACCATTGGAGACACTCAGAGAGCACCTTTATAATCACCCGATTCGTTGTGACATTTGGTAGCACACAAAGTGTTCCTCCGGTATTTGGGAGTTGCATAATCTCATAGTCATAGGAACATGTATAAGTCATGAAGAAAGCAATAGCAATATACTAAACGATCAAATCCTAAGCTAACGGAATGGGTCAAGTCAATCACATCATTCTCTAATGATCTGATCCCGTTAATCAAATGACAACTCATGTCTATGGTTAGGAAACTTAACCATCTTTGATTCAACGAGCTAGTCAAGTGGAGGCATACTAGTGACACTCTGTTTGTCTATGTATTCACACATGTACTAAGTTTCCGGTTAATACAATTCTAGCATGAATAATAAACATTTATCATGATATAAGGAAATATAAATAACAACTTTATTATTGCCTCTAGGGCATATTTCCTTCAATGGAAAGCGCATGGAAAGCCCAGACAACCCGGTGAGAACCCCTGCCTTTAAGCAAACCACCACTACAAAAAAAATACACTTCCGTGATGATACATGTTTGTCACAGTAGGTCGCATTTTTTGTCATGCATGTACATCCATGACAATTTTATGACAGAATAAAGATAGTCATACCTGTGCTGTCGTAGAAGTGTCCCATGACATTACCAAAATTATCATCATGGAAGTTTCCACTTCCATGACGATAAATCGCGTCACGAAGTGCTTTACGTCAAGGGTGACCGACACGTGGCATCCACCGTAACGGAAGCCGTTTAGCTATCGGGTCCGGTTTTGGATCCGATAACCCATTAACAGCCCCGACCAATGGGGATTTTCCACGTGTAAAATCATCATTGGCTGGAGGAAACACGTGTCGGCTCACCGTTGGGACAGATGTCATCCGCTCATTGGACCGAAGGCGCCTATGATACGGCGACACGTGGCACGGCCTAACAGAGGCCCATTCCTGTGAAAACCGGCCCGTTTGACTTGGTCAAAAGGTGGCGGGCTGGGCCACGGAAAGTCTGTTAACGGCCTGTTCGCATATAGCCACATTTACAGCCCGCTAACCCAGGGCCCCTTACGCCCTATCCGAATTAGGCCCAGTAGCGTCATCTGGGCCGTCCAATATGATTCAGCCCGTTTTAACTTTCGGCCCATGTGTGGCGCATGACTTCTTTCGGCCCATTTGAGGACCTTTGTAACTCTTGGACCATTAACGGCCCGTGGTGAAACTGGCCCGTAATGAACAGTGTATCACTTTATACCCATTAACGGCCTGTTATTTCATTGGGCCGTTTCCAGCCCAAGTTATCTTTCGGCCTTCTCAGGGCCCATTGATTCTTGGGCTCATTTGCAGCATTCGGTTACATACGGCCCGTTACTGTCATTTTCTGCTTGTGGGGCAAATTCAGGCCGTCGTTACAGTTGGCCCGTTTGCGGACCGTTAATACGTTGGGCCATTTTCATGTAAAAAAATTGGGCTGTTTTCATAGAGTCATCAAATACGGCCTATTAACGGCCCGTTATGGTCCACGAATAGTATGACCCATGATTGGCGAAATGATGATACGCCCCGTAGAAGGCCCATGGATCCTAGGGCCCGTATGATGCCCATGGATAGTACGGCCCAAAGAAGGCCCATGGATCGTACGGCCCGTAGAAGGCCCATGGACCCTACGGACCGTAGAAGGAAATAAATAAGCAAGCAAACAACTAAACAAGACAATAAGGAAATAAATAAGCAAGCAATTAACGCTAGCCTATTACCGCTATTACACATATTACATCCACTGGGCATCAAAGTTCGCCACCAGTGCAAATATAGGGAACAAAGCAGCACATTACATACACTGGCCGTCAAAATTGGCCACCAGTGCAAATAAACGCGGCAACAAAACAAGAGCATAACTGAAACAACTTCAGAAGAGCTCAAGAAACGTCATCCTGGGTATCCACCATTCTGGCAACAAGCTTAGCAAGCTGATTAGCTTTGTCCTGTTTGGCGCTAAAATCCTCCAATGCTTGCTGTTGCACCAGAAAGTATGCATCTGAATGCTCCAGGGACTTCCGCAGTCCTTCCGCTTCTTGTCGCAACACAACTGATCGATGTCTTTCAGCTTGTAGTTGAGACTCAAGAAACCGAACTGATTCAGACAATGAGTTTGAATAGCTTGTGCAAGCGGTAGTGGCCAGTAACTCGAACACTAAACCAAGACAGGACTTTGGGGCTGTCTCGCTGTCTTCAAGATAGTCTTCCTTAGCTGTTTTATCAGCTTTGTTGGAGACCAACAAGGATGTGTCACTATCCTAAACCTTATCTGCATTACTTCCTACCATTGCTTAATAAGGCACTCTTCCCCAATATTCTGTCAGCATTCTAAAAGAAGAAACAACCAGACACATAACAAGTTTAGCATGTACTAGTATATGAAACTCATTTCGGTGAACCAGTTCATTAGTAAGGTGGACAGGATTAAACTACCAAGTCTTCTATTGCCAAGTACTAGTACATAATAAAAGCATCAAACAAACATATATCTATGTCCTATGGTCACTGCATTGTCTTGCCAAATCAAAATAGAGACACGGTTCAAATCATATCAGTTCAAGACAAAGCAGCAGTGAAAGAATACAAAGTGTGGGAAACTACACGGCACAACAAGTTTCAGATGGGTACCACGGGTCTACATGTACAACAACACTATTGGCTCTGTTGTGATGCTAGTAATGTGCATGATATGAAAGTCAACTGTATACACAATTGAAATTGAAATCAACGGAGCTATTGATAAGAGGAAACCTATTAAAGAAATATGCGTGAACATACCTGCTGTGCCATTGGAGTTTCGATTGGATCCTTCAATTTAAAAATAAGTTTGTATGAGTAAATACAAAGATACAAGAGCAAAGCAATCATAGTTAAAAAGGCGCCTAAGCTTAGCGCTTAAGCGCCCTAGGCTCTAGGTGTTGGCAAAGCGCATTGCGCATAACTTCGCATAATATGTGCATAATCGCACATAAGCATGCGCTTTGGTCGATAAAGCGCAAAGCGGTGGCAAAACGCACAATTAACGCCTAGCGCTTTTTGAACTATGATAGCAATGGAATCTTAAATTAGAACAGTTGTTCTCGAGTTTAGGCACTTGTTCTACATGAGCAGTCTGATAAGGCGCAAGAATATAATACTTAAAAATAGAAAATGAGCTCATAGACCTTACCACATTCTTGGTTCGGGACCAATCTGAACAAAGCGTTCCCGATCATCGTCCGATAAATGTGTCTCGGAGAGAGCGTAAGGGAATTTGATGAGTTTCTTTGCGGTGAAATACGTTTTCTTGAGTAATTCGATCGCCACCAAGCATTCTTGAAGATAGCAGAGGTATTAGCACAGGTTACCTCATCCTGAGTTTCCAAATCGGTCCTTCTCTATAGAGAAAATGGGAAAATTTGCTGTATTATAACCATCATGGAGGTAGGATGTATGGGACGAAGCAAAGTAATTGCCATGAATAACATTACTTACACATAACTCCTGGACAAACACCTGCAACTGGCATTTTCCTTCATCTTTAGTATAATATTTCCAAGATGGGAAGATACGCACATACGATTTAACAACATCAAATGCGATAGATGCTAAACTACGACTAGCTGGTTGTGCTTCCTCCACATGAATAGGCGTACTAACTGGTGGAGTTGGGGTTCGCCGTGATAGTACTGGCCCTTTGGGCACTGGAGCTGCCTTACTAGCTGCTCTTGTTTGGGAGCTCTATGGTGGAGATGGTGCTGTGTCAATAGGAACTAGGTTACTATCGGCTGGGGTTGGGGTTAGATTGGGTGAAGCTGGTTCTCTGTCCATCGCAGTAGGGGTACAATCTGCGAGAGTTTGGGTTATGTGTGGTAGGGCTGGTTCTTGTGCATGTACAACCGGGGTGCTATCTCCACCAAGAGGTAGCACTGTTTTATTGAAGACCGTGTTTTTAGTCCGCTAGATACTGGCATCACCCGCTCCAATTCAAATGGCTGATAAACAGAAAAAAATAGTTGAATGTACAGACATTGTATGAGAGACAAATGCAATAGATAGTGTGGACAAAAAAAGGGCATGAAATAGTTGACATGTATATTGTTTAACTAAAACGGATAGCATGACATAATTTCACATATATGATGTCTATCTAAAATGGATAGCATAGCATAACATAATTCAAAGATATGATGAATAACTAAACAGGATCGCATGACATATTTCACCTACATGTTATCTAAGTAATCAGGATCGCATCATTTAATTCACATATGTGATTTATATGCTAAACAGAGGGCATTCGATATGATGTCTGAACTAAGAACATGGTGTTGAATATTGTGTATCTGATGTCTAAACTATGCAATGCAAGACACCGTATGCATGATATGAGCAGTATAACCGTGCCAAGTTAGAGTATACACCTTAGTGGGGGAATAGGACTGGTCATCTGTCTCTGAATCCATCTGTAAGGAGCTATCAGGACCCAACAAGAGATCTGCTTCGACAGGTAGCACTATCTGCTCTGAAGGCCTTGTTTTCACTCCAGATTTTTCCATCTCCCACCCAAATGGCTGATTCACAGGAAGAGTAGTTTAATGTACAAACATTGTCGACAAATGGAAATGTAATGAAGAAAAGGATGGGCAAGATATCATTCAAATATATGATGCCTGGTTAAACAGGATGGCATTGCACATTTCACATATATTATGGCTAGCTAAAAGACATGAGGCTGCATAATTCTCATATATGATATAGAAAATAAACATGTGACATTACAGAACATGTCTAAACTAAGCAGATGACATATATGATGTCAAAAGTAGGCCTTTGCAAGGCAACGATGCATGATATTACTAACATCATCATGCCAAGGTAGAGCAAACACCTTGGGGGTAAATAGGAGTGGTCGGTGGCGTGCAATCCGCCTCGAACAGATATCTTCCTCTGGATTACAATCTGGAGAGGGGTGGGGAGGGTTTGCCATTGAACCCACCATGGAGCGATGTCTTCATGACATTGTATTGCCGCGCAAAACTCTTCTCTTTTTCTCTACATGTTCAGCATGACTGTGTACAATATCTGACATGCATACGAAAAAAATATGGTGAGATTATGTAAGGAGAGCATGCAGATATTTAGAGTGATGGTAACAACCAGTGGATCAACGTTTTTCCGTTGAACCAAAATATCCCTAATGGATCGACGTGAATGTATAGTAATAAGTGATGCAACAAGTGCATAACCTCTTTGCCGTAGCCGTGTCGACCTCAGCATCATTGGGTTGGTCGCTGAAGCAGTTGAGGCAGAGGTGGCTGTCGGAGGTGTGGAGGAAGATCTGAGGAATCTGTAGACGGCGTCTAGGGCACTGCTCTGTTGTGATGGATTGTTCTGTCGTTGGAGCAGCTCCGGTGAGCCGTAAGACGTCAAGGCTGAAGCAGCACAAGACAGACATTGTCAATCTCAAGTGGGATTCTAATAGCATCTCCAATAGATGATGTAAAATGGATGTAAAATTAACATCACCAAAAACCACCTGACTACAACAGATGAGGTAAAAACTGTTGACTCTGAACTTAGCTGTCGAAGTTTATTTTCTTGTGGAATCTGAATACTCTTGTCGGCCCAGGCAATGGTAGCAGAGAGGCACTTGACATGTAGTTTACGGAGGGCTGCAGTTCATCTTCAACCTGCACCCCCTGAGCCGCCAGCCACCACCGGCCGAACCGCCGGCCCCAGCGCCGCCTCGCCACCCCGAAACAACTTCGCCACTCGCCGCCTGCCAGCCAGCCTAGGCCCCCGCCCCCCCTGAACCCTAAGATAGATAGTGGGGTACCTCTCCGTGAGCCCCGTCCCGCTGGGTGGTTCTTCCTTAACTCCGCGAGCCCCCAACCCCTTAAAATCGATGACCCAAAAGTTGATTTAGTCGATGAAGTGTGGCTTAATCGGAGCAGAGCAGCAGAAGACGAGCAAGGGGGAGCAGCGAAGCAGGTGGGCGGCGAAGCGATCGGCGAGAGCCGAGCAGCGATGTGAGATCCGGCTGGTATGGACGCTGCCGCCCGAAGGGCATCGCACTGGGGGAGAGCCGTCGTGGAGATGTCGCCCGCGGCGCCGGCTTCAAGGTAGCCGCTCCATGGGGGTGCGGGATGGAGCACCGTCGGCACCGGAAGGTCGAGTTAAGGAGTAGGGTGTGTTACAAAAGTACCCCCCCCCACCGATTTGAACTAGCGGCCCTTTCGGCTCAGGGTTAGAAGGGGGATTTCACGTGTTGGGATTTGGCAGCTCGAGGGAGTTTTCGCGCGCATTGTAATTTCGGAATAGCAAGGCGCGGGTTGTGAAGGCACCAGTTTTGGGAGCACGATATCTGAATTTTCGGGATATAACAAGACGCGGGTTGAATTTTAGGGACAAGCCTAACATGTAGTAATATTGTACTTGTACGTACCAAATCAATTCGCACTTCCCTCAACCAAAAAGAAAACAAAAAAGATAAAACTATTCACACCACACAAAGAGAGAGTCCTGTCCCGTTTTACAATACGAATGCTATTCAAAGCTACTCCCTCCTTCCATCTATATAGGGCCTAATGCGTTTTTCAATGCTAACTTTGACCAAATATTAGAGCAATGATATATGACATGCAACTTACACAAAGCACACCGTTAAATTTGTCTGTGGAAGGTTCTTACAATGATATAATTTTCACATTGTGCATGTCATGTACTATTAATCTTGTCAATAGTCAAAGCGGTCTTAAAATCTCATTCGCCCTATATAGATGGAAGGAGGAGTATGAATCCATGTTATGTCCGATTAATTTTTTAAACTTGCTGTATAATGCATGTAACCTACTCATACCAACATTTTAGTGCATTCCAAATGTCTATACTACCGCTGCAATTCGAACTAAATTTGATTTCGTTTCTCTATTTCAATAAGAATCTACAATCATGATTGTTGCCAACTTCAACCATCATAGTTTCCTTGCTATCCGCCGATATAAATCGGACGACCTATAATGCAGGATGGCGGGCACACCATCATCAACAACTCCGTTTTTTTTATAAGAGTAGAGATAAAATATATTAAATGTAGTATAACATGTTCATAACCACACCATGTGTATCACCGTTATATATATTCACACTTGCGTCGGTTTAAAACACTAAGATAAATTCTTCAAATATCTGAATTCGCTTTTTATAATGAAGTATATATGATCTCTATTCGTCTTTTACACACACACAACCCTCTTATCTTTGTAGCTAGCGCTAACTTTCTCTTGTGCGTGCACACGCCCGCATCCCTCTCACCCTCCGTCAGCATTCTCTAGCTCCATCGCGCAAATTCGTCTTTTCACTTTAGGTCGTTCACCCATGGTGTGTGTAGGCCCCCCAGCTCCTTCTTTACGGCACACATCGATCGATATGCCTCTCTAGCCAGGTGTGCCTAGTACAAACACAAGCTTCCCCTCTTCTCTTTTCACCGTCCATGCCTCACTCCCACCACTCTTTTCATCGTTCTCGTACCCGCACACTCCTCCCCCTTGATATAGTATGCCTCTAGTACCACCTCCTACATGCATCCCTCTCTCTCTCTATCCTTCTCCTCATGCCTCATTTTCTTCTAACGCACACATGCATGTATACCGATCGATCTCCCAACATATACCTAGATCGACTTTAACTACCCCCCCCCCATCGATCGACGTACCTCACAAGTTATGTCTCTCCTCTCTCTAACAAAGGGAAATTGATCTTCCTATGTAGTTACGTCTGCTTACCACAGCCAGATCGTCCCCCCTCATCGTTCGTGCATGCCTCCTGACCCGTCTCTCACACGCACATGCACAGACAACAAGCAGCCATCTCCTCTATTATTGATATTGCGGGCGTGCCCTCCGTTTGTCTAGCAAGCCTATCCCACCATTTGTTAGAAGCAACTCCACTACCACCCCTCCAACACTCTAGCTCTGTCTCTCTCCCAACCTTATTCCTCTCCTGCACATATGCATGGATGCCAATCGATCTCCCTTAATACATGAGGCAGATCGATCTCCTTAATACATGAGGTAGGCCTCTCTCCTCCTCCACACATATACCAGCCATTGTACCTCTATAGTTAATTGGGCCTCCCTCTTCCCCCACCACACACCGATAGTCGGCGCTGCAGTAGGTATCCATGCCACGAGACAAACCGCACATGTCCCTCTCACGTTCAGAGGGCCAGCCACTCTATATCTTTGACGTGGGCACACACAAATTCAATGGCACTCTTTATCGATCGCGCGCACACACACACATCATCCCTCTCTTTGATTCTATGGACACCTCAAGCCGATGATACCTCCACTCTCTTCTCGTGGATCGCCCCCTCTATATATATGTTATATCCAGGACTCTATTTCACACACATTGCATATGTTACATTTTTTGATTGACCCCCTCCCCCAAAAAAAACTCTCAAGAACCCACACACTATATCTCTCTAGGTTTGTATCTCTCTCACACAACCCCACGTAGGTGGTGTACGTATACAAGAAGAGAATAGGTGCACCGTGGACGTACTCACGTTTCGTGCCCAGCCACACCCGCGCGGGTACACGGTGGAGCTCATTTCTTTACGAAATGGCAGCCCACGTGCTAATTTGAACGTTTGTAGCGGTTGTTTACCTAGGGAGGTCGTGTACTGAAAGTGCGTTATATCGACTAGAGGGGGGGTGAATAGGCGATTTTTATGAATTCTTCACTGAGGAATTTGCCGGTGAGGAAATTCCTTAGCGAAGAACTACTTGCAGCGGAATAAGTACTCAAGTAAGCATAACGAATACACGCAGAGTCATCATGATGAAATGAAGACAATCACGAGTCGAAAAGCGTAATCACGAGGATAACACAAGATGAAGACAAAGCGGTGAAGAAATTGAACGAGGAAATTGAGAAAGTCTTGATCAAAGTCTTCAAACACAGATATGAACAAACACTCAACATAGTAATGAGGAAATGAAAGGGTTGAGGAAATAGAACCAGTTAGGTTGATGAAGACAATGATTTGGTAGACCAGTTCCAAGCTGTTGTCTCGGTTATGCGTCTGGTTGGGCGGCTGAGTATTTAAACTCGAGGACACACAGTCCGGACACCCGATCGGCTGAGCACGCAGCTCGGGACACCAAGTCCTCACCGTATTCTCCTTGAACTAAGGTCACACAGACCTCGTCCAATCACTCGTGGTAAGTCTTGAGCGACTTCCAAACCTTCACAGACTTGGTCACTCGGCGATCCACAATTCCTCTTGGATGCTCTAGACCATGGCGCCTAACCGTCTGGAAGAAGCACAGTCTTCAAAGGTAACAAGCGTCGGATCCACGCAGGATCAATTTCTTGATGATGCTCAATCACTTTGGGTTTATAGGGGTTTGGTTTTGGGTTTTCCTCACTTGATGATTTTCGCTCAAAGTCCTCGGAGGATGGGTTGCTCTCAAATGACAAGTGTCAAGTTCTCTCGGAGCAGCCAACCAGCTAGTGGTTGTAGGGGCGGCTATTTATAGCCTAGGGAGCAGCCCGACATGATAAGACATAAATGCCCTTCAATGATATGACCGTTAGGTGGATAAGATATTTTGGGACAGGTGGCGCTTGCAAGACAAGAACGGTCGAAATTTGAATCTCAAATTCCTCGGGGCTATCATGTTCCTCCTTGTGTAGGCAATCCATGCAAAGGCGAATTCCTAACTCCTCGGTTAGAACAAATTCCTCGTGACGGAAGAACTTCGTCTCATCCTTTGAAGAAATTGACTGAACTGTATGAGATTTCAAAGGCTTCACTCGAAGGGTTGGTAGGTGTAGGATTTTGAGTTGAGCATCACATGGAAATTTTTCCTTAGTATTTCCTCGACCCCTTTAACAATGACGGTGTTTCCTATGACTCAAGAAAGAGAAATGAAACTACGAAAACAAAAGTCTTCACGCTTCATGTTCCTCAAATGAATACCAAGTCTTCAAGGTTACACCAATTTCTTCACTTTCAAAGTCTTGAAAAGTCTTCGAATATCAAATTCTTGAGTTGAAGAACTTCATTTTAGGGTCGACTTTCCTTGTAAATATCAAACTCCTCATAGACTTATAGACCTGTGTACACTCACAAACTCATTAGTTACTTAACCTATAAGTCTTCAATACACCAAAATCACTAAGGGGCACTAGATGCACTTACAATCTCCCCCTTTTTGGTGATTGATGACAATATAGGTTAAGTTTTCAACGGGGATAGACATATGAATTGTAAATACTGATAATGAGGAATTTGATTGCAAGATATAGAAGAACTCCCCCTGAAGATGTGCATAGTGAGGAATTTGCTTTTGAGGCAATGCACATTTGAAGAATTGAATCATGGAGATCTCCCCCTATATCTTGTAATTCATGCACGCATTTAACATATAATATGAAGAATTTGGAATGCATGATGAAATATGGAGCTTGATGTTATGCAAGGTAACGCCTCAAGAGTATCAGAGCCCAAATCGATTTGCTATGAAGATTTTCAAGGAGCTCACGAGAATCAGAGCATAGAGCAAAAGCATAATGCATCAAAAGTATCAAAGCACCATCGGGTTTAAGATTACAACTCGATCCAATAAAAGGTTTCAGAAGAACGAGAGTTGTAACTTAATAGAAATAAAATACGTATATAGACAAAAACTAGACCCGCTTGAAGACTAACTCAAATTTCTCCCCTTTGTCATCGAATGACCAAAAGGATCGGCGAGGACTAACGCTCCTGAAGAATTTCAAGTTGAAGATGGAGCGCCAGCATTGTTGGGGTCGGTTGTTGAAGTAGGACCAGCCGCGGTGTCTTCCAAGTCTTCATTTTCATCAGTGTCGCGAGATGAAGAATAGGAGCTGGCCACCAAGGAAGGAACTTTGACCTTCTTGAATTTCTTCGGAGGAGGTGCAGACCAGTCAAATTCTTCCTTGAGTCCCATGGACGTCAGTTCTTCTTCACTGTAGACATGTGAAAGAACAGCCCAGGTGCGTTTGAAGGTTTCATGGAGGTAGTAGTGGTTTTTCTTCACTGCATTGTGTGTTGAGGTCATTTTGTAAAGAAGAGTACCAAACGGCGCTTGACCCATTTATGATTCGATCAACCTTCCGATGAAGGCGAGGAGTAACTCACGATCGATCATCACCACAGGTGCGATAGCTTGAGGACTTTGCTTGGTAGGTATTTGCGGCTGAGTCATGTGTGGCGAGTCATCATTGGTGGAGTAGGATCTTGCTTTGAAACTGTCCATCAATGGGCGAATGCCTTCATCGATCACAGATAGTAGCTTTTCCCTTGTCATCACCGAGGTAAAGGTCCGTTTGAGGACTTCAATCGGGGACAAGTAGCTGCGATGGTTCAAAGTATCGCTTTGTAATTGAGTGAAGACCTTGACCGATGAATCTCATAATCCAAAGGCGCATAAGGCTTTAGCTCAAATGGTGACATAGCAATGTTTGCGAGTCCTCATGAAGAAATCATGGAAGTTGACGGGAACGCCATGGATGATGTTGAAAAGCATATTCTTCATGATGCCAACGACTTCTTCATCGTTCGAGTCGTGACCTTTGATTGGACTCATTGTCTTTGTCAGAATCCGATAGACAGTCCGAGGCACATATAATAATTCCTTGACGAGGAATTTGGTTCTCGGGGCCTGCCTTGGCTTCAAAGGCTTCATCAGCACTTGCATATAGTGATCTGAAAGTTCTTTTTCGTCATAGATACGACGTGCACCATCAAGTGGAGGATCGAGTGGTAGGGCACGAAGCAATTCAGTTCTTGGTGCCTTGTAGTGAGTATTTTAGTCATCAATCTAAGACCCATGAGTTCACATCTTGACGTCTCCGGTGATGTGAAGCGTTGCATAAAATCGAAGAATTAGCTCTTCATTCCAATCCACGAGATATCGGTGCAGAAATTTAGAAGTCATGCGTCGTGAAGAACACCGAGGACTGGCTCAAAGCTGGCAGCGACTCCATATCCACATGAGGAATATGAGCATGATCGAAGATTTTATCCTTGTTGAAGAGCACCGAGGAATAGAAGTTGGCTTGGTGGCAGTCGAGCGCCTCTTCCTAATCTGCGTAATCATAAGGATTATATTCGATGAAGAATCGTGCTCGGCAAAGAAATCTTCAGCCTTGAACTTTTGCTTGCTTGAGAACGGATTCTTTTGCTTGGGCGAGAGGGTGTCGATGAGTTGCATCACCACCTCGGGAATCGTAAGTTCAGGTTCTTGGTGAGAATTTCTTGTTCCTCAACATGTGCGATCGAGGATTAGCGGCAGCTGCAGTTTCATCGGCACTAGTGGCTGGAATTTCTTCATGCACGTAGACCGATGGGTTGATTTTCTTGAGTCCATTTGGACTGTTTGTGCGAGGGACCGAGGAATCTGTTGGGCGGGGTGAAGAGAGGAGTATTGGGATGCTGAATTTCCCAAAAGTCATCATTGATCACTGGTGTGGTGCATCCAATATCCACATCTTCATCTTCAATTTCCTCAGCACCAGCCTGAGGAATTTCATAGTCTGATGAGGAAATAACTGGGGTTGAAGGGATTGCATCCACTTCAATTTCTTCATCAACCTGCTCCGACGAAGCTGCAGACTGATGTTCTTCATCGGATCCGATTGGGATCTCATAGTCTTCTCCAAAAGGAACAACTTCCTTTGATGGTATGGAGGAAATTGGAACAGCATCAATTGGATTTTCAAATGAGCTGGTCATTGGCTTCATTTTCTTCGCAGCCGAAGAATCTAATGCAGCTGATGCTTTCCTTTTCTTCACAGCAGCTCGTTCTGCAGCCTTGGTTTTCTTCACATTAGAGGCAGATGGAAGAATTGGAGTTGGAGTTGGCGCGGGAGGAGCCGAGGAATTTGGTTCAGATTTCTTGAGCTGGCAATCGATGCAGTTGCCTGTCTTGAGCAATTTCTTGAGCGCACCACTAGTGGGTGCCACGGCAATTTCTTCAATGGCTGGAATGGGATCATCAGCCTGGAACTAGCATTTTCATCAGCATGTGAACATCAGCGTGCTGGTATGTTCTTCGATCGGTTGGGCTGAGGCTTGACTGAGGAATTTCATGTTGCCTTTGGGCAAACATTGGTGAATTTTTCGTCGAGGTTGTGAATCGGACCTTGGCCCTTGCCAATCAGCATAGTATGAATCGAAGTTTTTGCTGAGGTCTTGAATTTCAGTCTGAACCTGGAGAAGCTCCTCAGGTGTCATCTTGACAACGTTTTCTTGAGAACTTCTCCTTCCTATATTGAGCCTTTTGATTTCCCTCGCCTTCTCAAACTTCCATTTTTCTTCAGCTATGAAGTGAGTCAACATATGACTTTGTCCAGGTGTCAGATGAAGGTCAGGCATAGGGGTGTTGGGATCCTTGTGCCAGAGATCAATAAAGTCGAGGACTTTCTTCGGGTCCAATAGCAGTGGCACAGACGTACCTTTGGCTCTAGCGGCCTTTACTTGACGGTCTCTGATGATTTCCGCAAGTTCTTCATCAGACGCTTCATCATTAGATGGTACATGGAATGCAACCACTTTCTTCTTTGGGCTAGGCCGAGGACCTCGTCTAGCTGTTGCTTTGGTCTTCAGCTGAGTCGGACCAGTTGAAGAAATGGGAGCTGCTGAGGAACTTGCAGAGACGCCTGAGGCAATTGAAAACCCAGCAGTCCTTTGACATGTAGCTAGGTGCACAGGAACTGAAGGTTTTGACGGAGCTGTTGAGGACTTTGGTGGAGCAGCAGCGGTGTGAGAATTTGCTTGGAAGGTGTTCTTTGAGAACTTGGCCGTGAGGGCGCAGATGATGAAGCACTTGGCTTATGAGCAGGCTTCTTTTGCATTGATTTCCTCGGTTTGACCGAGACCTCTGTGGCAGTAGCAGCGGCAGAATCCTCATTGAATTTCTTCATTGCCTCCTTTGCTTGCTTTGCCAATTTTGCTTGGCGTTTAGCCCATTCATCAGGAAAGTCCTCACCTCGTTTGATGCTTGTGGGATCAGCTATTTGGCCAGGTGGCAAAGGAGCTCTTGGGCATGGAGGATTTAGAGCGAATCTCTTCATGTACTTAGGAGTTACATATCTGTATTCCCTCCATTCCGTGCCCATCTCCGTTCAATCTTACGAATCGCACCTTGCGTTGATTTTTGCTTTCTTCATCCGGTGTGCGATAGTCGGCATATATTTCCTCGGGGATTTCAAGCGCAGTCATAACCTCGGGTTTCTTTCCTCCCTTCGTGGCTTCTTACCGTCGCCATTTTCTTGATTGAGAAATTGAACAATTGAGTTCTCTCAAGAAGTATGCAGTTTTCTTCGAGGAACGCTGCAAATGAGTTAAGTTGATGAGAACCTAGGGATTCAGCAGCGGACATTTGTACCTGTGAACAGAGTATAGGTGCGAGGAATTTGGAGAGGTCATATGCGTTCTCAGAAAGTTTTTCTTTTAAAAGTTTTGAGGATTTTGACTAGATGAGCCTTGAGGAATTTCACTAAGCGTTCTTTGTCTTAGGTTCCAGAGTTGTATAGATCGAGGATCCACACAATTGAGGAATCTTGAAGAAAATCATTGCTTAGAGAAACTAATCATGGGATTTGAGGTGTTCATGTATGTGAAGATTTGAAGAATAAACACCTTTGAAGAATTTGAAGAAGATTTGAGAATCGAAGTGAGTAATAAAAGTAACTTTTAATTACCCGAAGTGAAGAACACGACGAACTGAGAAGAACAGTTGGGAAGTTCGTCCGTTCAGATCTTCCATGCCCTAACTTGGCGGAGGAAGACAGCTACGGCGACGGCGGAGTGAAGATTTCATGATCGGCGCGAATACGTCGGCGACGAGTCAAGGCAGTGAAGCTTTTCCTCACCGGCGACGATGGAGTAAGCGGCGGCGCTAGGGTTTGAGGAGCTCGGCGGGAGAGAGAGGTCGGCGAGTAAAAGAGTGAGGAAGGGAGAGGGGTATTTATAGACACGGTGAAAAACGGATCGCCCGAAGATTTAGGACGAACATGCCCCTGACCATTTCCCTTCTCACGACATGTGTCACCCACGTACTGTGTAGTGGAGATCGTGTGTGATCATGGGTGAATAAAATAATGCATCGTGGGATGCGGAGCGGTAAAACCGAAAGTTCGGATAAGATCAGTTGTAAAGTTCCGTTCACAATTTCTTCAGTGTCAAGGACACGGTGAAGATTTTGAGCGAGTTTCAAAATAGAACGCACATGAAGAATTTGTGAATGGATTGGGTTGAGTATAGCATAGAGGGTAAGGGTCGATCACATTCACTTAGCGAAAAAGCGACTTGAAGAAATAGCCATAAGTGAATCTTGTAGAGGACATAAACCCATATATATATATATATATATATATATATATATATATATATATATATATATATATATATATATATATATATATATATATATATATATATATATAGCCAATGAAGAAAGACGAGCGAAAGCAGTGAAGATTTTGCAAAGTTGAAGAATTTGAAAAAGCGAAGAATTTCAAAAGCGAGGAAAACTCAAATTGAAGATTTTCAACTTTTGGTGGTGGCGTGACCCACCGTATAAGAAAGATGATTTCAGACACAGCGCACAATTGTCGTAGGGTTACGAGAATCAAATTCTTCATTAATTTCTTCACACTAAGAGTGTTATTCTTCATTGATTGAAGAAAACGTTTCTTCATGTGTTGCACATCTAAGTCATCAATTTTGCATAAGTGTTAGGATGTGTGTCTTTTCAAAGAACGTTCGAAGATTCTAAGATATTTAGCTCACACCGCAACTTGCTAAATCTCTTCTCATCCAAGGGCTTAGTGAAGATATCAGCTAGCTGTTCTTGATCTTCACGTGCTTTCGATGGAGATGTAAGCCCTTCAACACATGATCACGAAGAAAATGATGGCGAATTTGAATGTGCTTTGTCTTGAGTGCTGAACTGGGTTGTGAGCAATCTTGATGGCACTCTCATTGTCACAATAGAGAGGCACATTCTTCACGTTGATGCCGTAGTCCTTGAGAGTTTGCTTTATCCATAGCAATTGAGCACAACACGAGCCAGCAGCAATGTATTCAGCTTCATGATGAAGCGGTGATACGCAGATTCTGTTTCTTCGAGGACCAACAGACCAAAGATCGTCAGAAATGACAAGTACCAGATGTTGACTTGCGGTCCACACGATCACCAGCATAGTCGAGTCGAATATCCAATGAGATCAAAAGTAGAGCCCTTGGGGTACCATAATCCTAGTGTTGGTGTGTGAGCTAGATATCGAAGAATATGCTTCACAGCCTTATGGTGTGATTCCTTGTGTAGCTTGAAATCGGGCACACATGCAAACACTAAGCATTATATCTGGCCTAGATGCACATAAGTACAATAAAGAACCAATCATGGGCGGTATACCTTGTGATCGAAGTCAATACCATTTTCATCGATTGCATAGATGGCCATTTGTGGGCATAGGAATTTTGACACCTTTGCAATCTTGCATGCGAATTTCTTGAGGACATCTTTGAGGTATTTCTCTGAGATATGAATATGCCATTGTGTTGTTGATGAATTTGAAGACCTAAGAAGAATTTCAATTCTCCCATCATAGACATTTGATATTCTTCACTCATCATGTAGGCAAATTCATCACTATAACGTTGGTCGATCAGCCAAAGATAATATCATCAACATATATTTGGCACACAAAAGTTCACCATCATAAGATTTAGTAAAGAGAGTAGGGTCGAGTGAACCGGTGTGAAGCCATTCTTCACAAAGAATTCCTTCAATGTATCATACCACGCCGAGGGGCTTGCTTGAGGCCATAGAGGGCCTTATTGAGTCTGAAGACTTTGTCGATTCTTGGATCTTCAAAACACAGGGGTTGAGCAACATATACTTCTTCCTCAAGCTTACCATTGAGGAATGCACTTTTCACATCCATTTGATATAAAGTGATATTGTGATGGTTATCATAGGCGAGTAATATCGAATAGACTCAAGTCTAGCAACAGTGCAAAAGTTTCATCGAAATCAATTCCTTCAACTGCGTGTAGCCTTGAGCTACTAGTCGTGCCTTATTCCTCACCACAAGACCATTTTCATCTTGCTTGTTGCGGTAGATCCACTTTGTGCCAATGATATTATGCTTGCGAGGATCTGGACGTTTGACCAGTTCCCTGACGTTGTTGAGCTCGAATCGATGTAATTCTTCTTGCATGGCCTGAATCCACTCCGGCTCCATAAATGCTTCATCTACCTTAGTGGGCTCTGTGATAGAGACAAAAGCATAGTGCCCACAAAAGTTAGATAAATGTGAAGCTTTTGAGCGTGTGAGAGGACTGGTGCTTTAATGTCATCGATGATCTTCTCCACTTGTACTTCTTTTGCAGCGAGGATGAGCTGGTTGTCGTCGAGGAATTTGATCATTTTCCTCGGCACCATTTTCTTGACATTATCTTGGTGCATCACTCGGCGTTCTTGGCGTCTGAGGAATGAATTCTTCAGCAGTTTCTTGATGGAATGACATCCTCGGTTGCCTTGAACCTGATAGAATCCTCGGTGCTGGTTAATCTAACACGAAGGTAGGTGCTCTCTTTGCGAGCCATTAGTTTCATCGAACCGCACATCTACAAAGTCAACAATCTTGTGTAGAGTGATGTTGAAGACTCAGAGGTGTGCGAGTCCTTTCCGTAACCAAGCATAAAACCTTCATGTGCTTTCGGTGCAAATTTAGAGTTGTGGTGAGGATCTCTAATCCAGCATTTAGCACCGAAGACTTTGAAATAACTTACATTAGGTTTCTTGTCAGTGAGGAGTTCATAGGCAGTCTTCTTGAAGAATTTGTGAAGATATACTCTGTTGATGATGTGGCACGCAGTGTCAATTGCTTCAATCCAGAAACGACTAGGCGTTTTGTATTCATCAAGCATAGTCGAGCCATCTCAACAAGAGTTCTGTTCTTGCGCTCCACGCGCCATTTTGCTGAGGAGTATAAGGAGCGATAACTCATGATTAATACCAAGTTCATCAAGATAGTCATCAAGACCGGAATTCTTGAACTCAGTTCCATTGTCACTCCTGATGTGCTTGATCTTCACACCAAAGTTAGTTGAAGCCCTCGAGGAAAATCGTTTGAAGATTTCCTGCACTTGATTTTTGTAAGTAACAATGTGTACCCATGTGTAACGAGAGTAATCATCAACAATAACAAAGCCATATAGTGATGCTTCATTAACGACAACTGAGTAATGATTGGGACCAAAGAGGTCCATGTGAAGCAATTCGAAGGGACGAGTAGTGGTCATGATAGTCTTCGCTGGATGCTTGGCCTTGGTCATTTTTCCAGCTTCACAGGCTCCGCATAAGTGATCCTTGAGGAATTTGACATTCTCAATGCCAATGACATGCTTCTTCTTCGCAAGCGTGTGCAAATTCCTCATGCCTGCGTGACCAAGTCGCCGATGCCATAGCCAGCCTTCTGAAGCTTTTGCAAGTAGGCACATGGCTGGTTGTGGTCCTGTGGAAAAGTCAACAATGTACAAGTCTCCTCTCCTAAAGCCTTCGAAGACTTTGGAATTGTCAGCTTCCATAATCACAACACAACGATACTTGCCAAAGATAACAACCATATCAAGATCACAAAGCATTGAGACTGACATGAGGTTATATCCTAAGGACTCAACAAGCATGACTTTGTCCATGTGCATGTCCTTAGAAATAGCAACCTTACCAAGACCCAATACCTGACTTTTGCCTTTGTCAGCAAAGATGATATGCTTCAGATGTGACGGTGATAAGGGAGCATCCATCAATAGATTCTTGTCACCAGTCATGTGATTTGTACATCCACTATCGAGAACCCACTCAGTGGCTTTGGGTTGATCATCCTGCAGATGAATTAGTACAACTTACGATCTCATATACTTCATCAGTGAAGAATATGATATCAAGTTCATCAGATGAATTTCATCAGTCAGTATTCAGATAAGCAGTAGGAGGACGTGTGAAATGAAAGTTCATTTCATCATGATTAGCCTGCGTCCTTTCAGGCAATTTTGTCAGGCCCCCAGCAAATTCTTCAGACGTTAAGGCACGTCTGGAGACCTGACCCTGCAGAAGAGATTAGTTCTTTTTCTTCACCACCCACATCTGAAGGGGTGGCAAAGAGTTCATCACTCTGCGAGCACCATACGAGAATGGTGGCATAGAGGCCAAACCATTTCGTTTCACATAAGAGGGGTTAGGGTAAGCATATGAATAAGCGGAGAAATTCTTGAGGACATATGAACATATTGGTTTGAAGAATAATGCACATATTCATAGCCCTTAGCTCTACCTGCAAAATGAGTTGTTAGCACGATGATAATCATATGAGGACTTTGATCCTTTTGAGGAATTTGATCAACGTGAGGAATTTGGTCCGTATGAGGACTTGGATCCATATGAAGAATTTGGTCCATATGAAGAATTTGATCTGGGGTTCTTATTCTTCACTGGTGGTGTCATGAGGACATTCACCAAGACTTTCAAGGCACTTCTTGGGAACCCAGATTTTCTTCATAGGGGAACCGTTCCTGCAGATTAGTGCCAACATATCTAGCAAATACTTCACCATTCGATTTTTGAACAGTTTATAGTTGAGTCAAATGACTCATCGGAAGAATGAGGAGATTCACATGTAAAGTCAGATAAGTTAGATGGATCAATCTGGAGGTCCCTTTGCAGTAACCCATGAGGTTTTGGGATCTTGCTCGGGCTTCCAATATGTACCATCACATTTAGTTTCCTCTCAAAGGCAATACCCTCTTTCCTAGGGTTTCATTGAGGATCTGCTTTTAAGCACATCACAAAGAGTCTGATGCCCTTTGAGGCTTTTGTACATGCTCTGTCATGTACAATTCCTTCAACCTGCATCGTCGGTGATACTAGCAATGTCCTCGGATGAGGAATTAGTGATAGCAGAGGCAGGTGAAGAATTTGTAACAGTTGAAGCATTTGAACATTCAGTGAAGAATTAGCGATTCACGTTCAATGCACTTTAAGCATGGAGGAACAAATTCTTCTTGAGAAGCGCTGATTTGTTGAGCAAGTAATGAATCGCGCTCCTTCGAAGATCTTCATAACTCACTCTTAGCTTCTCAAGATCTTGCTTTCTTTGAAGAAATTCATAAGAAAGTTTCTCATGATCGATAAGAGAGTGTTATGATGACCTTGAAGGCTGTCAAGCCTAGGCTCAAGTCTCTGAAGATTTTCGGTCGAGGCTTTAGTGCGATCCATTTCTTCACCCAACATATCATCACTTTTGTCTAGCATGTTTTGAACCTTTTCAAAAGCCCTTTGTTGTTTTATAGCAATCTTAGCAAGTTTAGAGTAGCTGGGCTTGAGATCCTCATCGATTCATTTTCACTAGATTCAGAGGAGGTGAAATTTAGTACCTTGGCACCTTTTGCCATGAAGCAATAGGTGGGGCGTAGTCATCATTTTCCTCATCGGGCTTGTCGGTGAGTCAGTTTCTTGATGTTGAAGATGGACTTGCTAACAAAGCGATGTAAGAGCCAGGACTAGCCACACCAGATTCGGATTCTTGAGACTCCTCCTCTTCCTCATGTTCCTCGATTCAGCTTCGAGTCCATTTCCTTGCCAATAAATGCCCGAGCCTTTTGGAGCTGCTCTTCTTGTGAGAAGAAGGCTTTGAGGATTTTGATGATGAAGATTTTGATGATTTCTTCTTCTTCTTGAGTCATCGAACTGTAATCCTTGTGTTTCTTCTTCTTTAATTCCTTTTCCCATCGAGGACAATCTTGGATGTAGTGACCAGGTTTCTTGCATTTGTGACAAAGTCTTCTCTTATAGTCACTAGATGAGGAATCACTGCTTCTTGAGGATTTTCCAGCGACCACGTCTTGAGAATTTCTGAATTTCTTCACGAGCGATGCTAGCTCTGGCCTAATTCTTGGGATCTCCAAGGCTACTACCGAGTCTTCACACTCAGATTCGGACACAGCCTTGGCTTTCAGGGCACGTGTTTTTCCATAGGCAGAACCATAGAGATCTCTCTTTTCAGCAAGCTGGAACTCGTGAGTATTTAGCCTTTCGAGGATATCGGCAGGATCAAGAGACTTGTAGTCAGCTCGTTCTTGAATCATCAGTGCAAGCGTATCAAATGAAGAATCAAGCGATCTTAACAATTTCTTCACCACCTCATGGTCGGTGATGTCAGTGGCGCCAAGTGCTTGAAGCTCATTTGAGATGTCAGTGAGGCGATCGAAGGTTTGTTGAACATTTTCGTTGTCGAGTCTTTTGAAGCGGTTGAAGAGATTCCGAAGAACATCAACTCATGAGTCACGCTGAGTTGAGACACCTTCATTTACTTTGGACAGCCTGTCCCGGATGAGCTTAGCGATTCCAAAGCACTCACTCTTCCATATTGACCTTTGCTCGAGATGGCCACATATGATATTCTTTGCTTGAGAATCGAGTTGCTTGAATCTCTTCACATCAGCAGCATTCGGAGAAGGTGTGGTGAGGAACACCATTTTCCACAACATACCGTAGATCGTTGTCAATTGCTTCAAGATGCATTAGCATTTTGTTCTTCCAAGAGGGGTAGTCCGTCCCATCAAAGGTAGGACACCCTGCTGAGACCTTGATCATACTGCGGTCGACATAACTAAAACTCGGTGGTTAAACCAAAATCACACGTAACAAGGAGTACCTTGCTCGATACCAATTGAAAGTCGTTATATCGACTAGAGGGGGTGAATAGGCGATTTTATGAATTCTTCACTGAGGAATTTGCCGGTGAGGAAATTCCTTAGCGAAGAACTACTTGCAGCGGAATAAGTACTCAGAATTAAGCATAACAGAATACACGCATAGTCATCATGATGAAATGAAGACAATCACGAGTCTGAAAAGCGTAATCACGAGGATAACACAAGATGAAGACAAACAGATGAAGAAATTGAACTGAGGAAATTGAGAAAGTCTTGATCAAAGTCTTCAAACACAGATATGAACAAACACTCAACACAAGAATGAGGAAATGAAAGGGTTGAGGAAATAGAACCAGTTAGGTTGATGAAGACAATGATTTGGTAGACCAGTTCCAACTGCTGTCTCGGTTATGCGTCTGGTTGGAGCGGCCGAGTATTTAAACTCGAGGACACACAGTCCGGACACCCGATCGCTGAGCACGCAGCTCAGACACCAAGTCCTCACCGTATTCTCCTTGAACTAAGGTCACATGCCTCGTCCAATCACTCGTGGTAAGTCTTGAGCGACTTCCAAACCTTCACAGACTTGGTCACTCGGCGATCCACAATTCCTCTTGGATGCTCTAGACCATGACGCCTAACCGTCTGGAAGAAGCACAGTCTTCAAAGGTAACAAGCGTCGGATCCACGCAGGATCAATTTCTTGATGATGCTCAATCACTTTGGGTTTGTAGGGTTTGGTTTTGGGTTTTCCTCACTTGATGATTTTCGCTCAAAGTCCTCGGAGGATGGGTTGCTCTCAAATGACAAGTGTCAAGTTCTCTCGAGCAGCCAACCAGCTAGTGGTTGTGGGGCGGCTATTTATAGCCTAGGGAGCAGCCCGACATGATAAGACATAAATGCCCTTCAATGATATGACCGTTAGGTGGATAAGATATTTTGGGACAGGTGGCGCAAAAGACAAGAACGGTCGAAATTTGAATCTCAAATTCCTCGGGGCTATCATGTTCCTCCTTGTGTAGGCAATCCAGACTGGCGAATTCCTAACTCCTCGATTAGAACAAATTCCTCGTGACCGGAAGAACTTCGTCTCACATCCTTTGAAGAAATTGACTGAATCAGTATGAGATTTCCAAAGGCTTCACTCGAAGGGGTTGGTAGGTGTAGGATTTTGAGTTGAGCATCACATGGAAATTTTTCCTTAGTATTTCCTCGACCCCTTTAACAAAGACGGTGTTTCCTATGACTCAAGAAAGAGAAAATGAAACTACGAAAACAAAAGTCTTCACGCTTCATGTTCCTCAAATGAATACCAAGTCTTCAAGGTTACACCAATTTCTTCACTTTCAAAGTCTTGAAAAGTCTTGAATATCAAAGTCTTGATTGAAGAACTTCATTTTTGGGGGTCGACTTTCACTGTAAATATCAAACTCCTCATAGACTTATAGACATGTGTACACTCACAAACTCATTAGTTACTTAACCTATAAGTCTTCAATA
The DNA here is from genome assembly GCA_021605205.1 of Aegilops longissima. Lineage (NCBI taxonomy): Eukaryota > Viridiplantae > Streptophyta > Magnoliopsida > Poales > Poaceae > Aegilops > Aegilops longissima. Next base: position 181,164,547 of record CM038680.1, on the reverse strand, counting down.
CACCAAAATCACTAAGGGGCACTAGATGCACTTACATGTACCACACGTGCACGAAACAAAGTTCGACTTGACGCGTTGCCGCATTATTTTTAAATAAAGTTATAGCGCTCAATGGCACGTACACATAATATAAAACGATTTTTATGGAGAAAAAGGTAGTCCGCTCACTATATACAATGGAGCCTGCCTGCCTGGTTTGTCGCTCTTCAGAGTATCTCACACATGGCTGCGGTGGCCTCTCTCTCTCTCTCACCGTTGGTCACTGATCCGGCCGCATCCTGTCTGCCGAGGGAAAGGGAGTGCGGTGGCCTCTCTCTCTCTCTCTCTCACTGTTGGTCACTGATCCGGCCGCATCCCGTCCGCCGGGGGAAAGGGAGTGCGGTGGCCTCTCTCTCTCTCACCCTTGGTCAATGATCTGGCCGCATCCCGTCCGCCGGGGGAAAGGGAGGAAGTGCATCGTTTCTCCGTTCGACGCCGCCGAGGCAGCACGTCTCGATCTGCGGTACACGCCGTTCTCTCTGGCCAAGCTCCGGCGCGGCAGGGCCTACGCCACCTGCTCACAGATTCCGCCCGCCGCCGCTCACCTAGTTACATCCCAACGACCTCCAGGTATCCCCTCCGGCCTTGCTCCACTGCCCGTCTTCCCACATCGCTGCATGTGGATCTTCCATAGTTATTTTCCCAAAACGTAGCTCGTCCGGCGTACTTTCCATATTGCATTCTCGTCCTCACACCGTTTTAGACAAACACAACCGTGTTGTTCTCTTCCCATAGGACAAGGAATATGCTTCTTTTTTGTCGTCGCATGTGTCATCAACTGTTATTGGCCAGTAATTGTTTCCTTTCTACCTCTTTTTTGCAAACAGGGCTATCCATTTCACCTCGTTGCTATTGGACCTTTTAGTGAACTGCACAAATCATTTTTTCTTAAGAGTGTTTTGTGCGGTTGTACTAAAATGTCACACGGCAACGTCTCTACATTTCAGTCTTGTTGCACAAAGGAGATTGGTTTTGCTCTATCCTCCTCATCCAACTCCGAGCCTAATCTTCTCCAACTAGTTAGTCTTAAGAGAGACCGCAAAGGTGACCAGCTTCTATTTGTGTGTTTATTGTTTCATCAGCAGTCCTGTATTATCGTAATCACACTTAATATCTTTGGAACAGGGACGCCAGCTCTATTTTAGTGGAACTGCACAAAATGATCGGAATGTTGCATGCTCCGCACAACTACTTTTTTCCCAACATGCCTTGTTGATTTAGACAGAGCTGGGGGACGTTGCTGCCAATGAAAGCATGGATCAATTTTAATTTAACACCTTCTCACAACTCTGTCTTGATTGTGATGTAATTATTAGCTCGATCTGCTAATAATTGACATGCATTAGCAAGGAAGTTAGTTTTGTATTGTTTCCGAAAGAGCATCGATGGCAAGACACGCGAAACAAAAGCTGAAAGCTCACACCATTGTACAATTTTGTGTCGCTGGAAAATTATTTGTATAGTATGTCAATTATGTAAACAAATGATGGAAGCTTGATAGCATTGCCAGAAGCCTCTTCATCATCCGGGTCCATTGCCATGCACAAAATTATACTCCTTCGTTCCTAAATATTTGTCTTTTTGCAAATTTCAAACGGGCATATTTTAGAGTGTAGATTCACTCATTTTGCTTGGTATGTGTACTCCCTCCGTTCCTAAATATTCTATTCGTCTTTCTAGAGATTTCAACAAGTGACTACATATGGAGCAAAATGAGTGAATCTACACTCTAAAATATGTCTATATACATGCGTATGTGCCAGTCCATTTGAAATCTCTAAAAAGACAAATATTTGAGTAGTCACTCGTTGAAATCTCTAGAAAGACAAATACTCCGGAGTATATTTAAGAACCGAGGGGGTAGTGCACAACCGCATGGGAGACTCAGCCCGGTCGTTGCGTCGCATTAATAGTGAGTAATGAGCAGTCAAATCATAAGCCCCACCTTTCCCACTATAAGTTGCTCTGAAGAAGCAACCATCAATGCGCTCTTCTTTGAATCCGCTCATACTACTTCATCCGTCACTGTTTATACAGCGCACTTCAGAAAAAAGAAAAAAATTCTATGGGACCAAGGCGACTAGCGATCGGCGTGAAATAGCATTGGTAGTTATAGCACGGCGTCTATTACTAGAGGGAATAATGCGTACACACATGCATGCAGTGCTTCCACCCCGGGTACACACATGCATGCACTTACTCCACTGTGTAGTAGTACAGTACATGGAGAGAAAATTGTGGACTTGATTGCGGTTACCACGCCCTAATTAATTGAGCATTAAACCAAACACGTCTAAAGTCTCTCTGGTGGTGGAAATGCATTGAGAGAAATGCATCATAATGAAGCGCGCCCAGAACTGTGATGAGGGAGGAGTAGTATGAAGGTGCAAAACCAAAATGCAGCGTATGGCGAGTCGGTCAACGCACCTCCTCTTGGCATATCACTGACATGTGGGACAGGAGTGTGAGCAAACCGATCTCAATTGACGGCAAAGAGCCAACCTGCCGTTCTTTGAGAGAGACAAGGAGTGAGAACACACAGACGGGCTCGCACGGAGGCCAAGATATATTTGAGCATGGTTGGTTGATCGATATCATTCATTACATGTTGGGCTGCCGTTTTCCGCCCTTCTCCGGAATAAACGTGTACTTTATCAGAGATAAAAAAAATAAGAGTACAGACGCTCCACCATGCGGTTTTAGTAGTAGTACTACTCGTACTACTGCGCTTGGCTCTTCGCCTCTTCGTGAAGTCGAACAATGATGGTACTCCGCATGTTGGGTACTATAGTGTATGCCTCTGACAATCTGACACCAAATGGACCGATGCATGTCCACCAAGGGTAGGTTGCATTAGTCAAAAGGCGTAAGCGAGCTTCACCTTGTCCTGCAAGCTTCTCCTCGTTCTGCGAGTTGACGGGACACACCAAAAAGTAGTGCTAGTCCATACTCCCTCCTTTTCGGTTAATATGGCTTAATCTTTTTTGCGGGTAAATGAGAGAGCTTTATTCATATATAAGCATTCTTAGGACGATCAACCAAGACTTTGGTCACTAGGAAGCGAGGTACCCCGCAAAAAAAGAAGTAGGAAGCGAGGTGTTTCATCAAGCCAACTCTCGGCCACATTCAAAGTGCAGAAAGCACGGTTCGCACGAAGATGCGCCGCAAGGTTTGCTGACCTGTTTACATGCTAAATAACAAAAAAAGAGGAAATATTACCGAGCGCTGCTATCTGTAATAGGATATGAGCAAGAATTAAGCAAGAATTGTGGCGAGTGTTCCATGCAATCAACTTCCATTATCACATGCGAGAACCCTCGAAGACAACCAAATGTGTTGAAGATTGCTTTATCACATTTTAAAATTATAATAAGAGTGCAGACGCTCCTCCATCTGGTTCCTAGTACTATATAGTATGTACTCCCTCCGGTCCTTTTTACTCTGCATATTAGGTTTGTCCGAAGTTAATCTCATCCAACTTTGACCAAGTTTATATAAAAAATTATAGACATTCACATAACAACACCAATATCATTAGATTCATCTTGGAATATATTTTCATATTATATTTATTACATATTATAGATGCTAATAATTTCTAATATAAATTTGGTCAAACTTAGCAAAGTTTGACTTTCGGCAAATCCAATGTGCAGAGTAAAAAGGACCAGTATAGACTATAGTAGTAGTACTAGTAAACTTTGCGCTTGGCTGTTCGCCTATTCGTGAAGTCGAACAATAATAGCACTAGTGGTATAGTATATGCTTCTCGCAATCTGACACCGAATTAACTGTTGCACGTCCACCGCCTGAGCGAGGGAGAGCTTGCATTAGTCAAAAGTTTCTCCTTGTCCTGCGAGTCACCGCGCGCAAGCTTCTCCCGTCCTGCAACCTTCTCCTCGTTCGGCAAGTTGACGGGACACAGCAAAGTAATGCTAGTCCATACTGCCTCCTCTCTGGTTAATATGGCTTAATTTCAAATGAGATAAATACGGTCAGTGGACTTCATAATACGCTCATTGCGCTCAATATATATATTTTCCGGTGTTTATACGGTCACTAGCTCACCCTGACTGAGTATGTGTGTGCATGCACGTGTAGGTTGAGCACTTGAGCGTGACCGTGTGTTTTCCGTCGCGTGCTCGGACATGCATGCATTAGGGCGTCGCTGCGCTTTGCGTCCATTTATGCGTGTGGCTATTGCATACGTAGGGGAATGCGTGTAGGGGCCACTAAGGAGCAGATCAAATCAGACGATAAGTTAGTCGGAAGAAGCAACCATCATTTCACTCTTGAATGACACGTCGCAATATAAAATGGTTGATATGGAGAGAAAAGAAAACCACTATATATACACTAGCAGGGCCTAAGCTACAAGCCCCTTGCTTAGGTTGCTCTCATCACAAGCATAGAATGACGGGCCTGATCCGCAGTGGGGAAGGAACAATGTTCTGCGTGAAGCGCGGTCGACATCGGCGAGAGAGAAACCCATAGTCGATGCATCCCATCGGGGTCACTGCGGTATGGGCGATGCAGCGTCCCAACCGCCCTTCTAGATACAACCCGGCGTCCCGGTAGTCCATCTTCCTTTTGGAGCCGGCTTGCTCCATCGCCGTAGCTCCATCTCCATGTCGATCTTTCTCTACTTCTACCGGCTTCTACTTGTGATGAGTTTATGTCTCATGAACTAGTGCGATACTATTATTCTAATCACACTTCTTAAATATCTTTGCCATCGGGGATGCTCGGTCGATTTTAGTGGAACTGCACAAAAGCATAGTATGATCCGAGGGTGCGGCCGTCTTTCCTTGACGGGTTCTACGGCCAGGAAATTAAATCATGTTTAGGGTTTAGGGTTTAAGTCGTAGTGACCCCATCAGTAGTTTTTCTTTTCAGACACGCTCTCACAACTTTTTCTTTAGTTGTGAAGTAAATATTGGCTATGATCTGTGAATCATTGAGATGCATCAACATGCGTGTTAGTTTTCCTTTGTATTTGATGGAATGTTGTAACCGGGCAACCTTGGAATAGGAATGAAAATGGAGTGGAAAGTTTCCGTTTTTCCGGAGAAAAAATGGAAACGGAGATAAACCAACGTTTCGTTTCGTTGGATCGCTCGACATGCCACTCACCGCAAACCGAGTATACGACAAATGGAAGTGATTGACGAGTTGAGGGAGGATAGCTAGCTGTAGCACGGACTCTGATGCGGAGCATCCCACGTTCATCCCCATGTACACTCCGACTACTCTCCAAACCCCAAGTGGACATATGACGAGACCTCGAACAAACGCCATTGGACACAAGGTGAACTCACTCCTCTTCGAACCGTCACTTTCCTCATGTGAGACATGGCTACTACCTCATGCATGGACCTTGCATACACTCAGGTACAACCGAGACGACCATGGAGGATCCAAGGACCAAGGCCAAGCATGGAAGAGGAGAAGGAAGAAGAAGCAGAGACAAGCTTCTGGAAAGCCCGGACCTTCCGGCCTGCCCGGAACTTCCGGCCCCCGGACCTTCCGGCCTGCCCGGAACCTCCGGCCCCCGGAGTCCAGACCAGCCCCGAGCGCGCCAACACTCTGGATAGCCCGGAACCCGGCCGGAACCTGCCCGGAACTTCCGTCCCTGCCCAGAACTTCCGGCCTGCCTGCGTGCAAAGACTCGGGCCGAAGCCCATGTAACCCTTTCCCACTTACCCCTTAGTGGCTTAGACTATAAATAGACCACCCCCTCCTACTAGTTAGGGTTAGCAAAGGATTAGCTCATGTTTGTGTGATAGCTTTGCTCATCCACTTGGTTACTTTCTCCTCGGAGACATGCCTCCATCAGAGAAGATCCTTCCAAGCGGATTCAAGACCCCCTCTTGGGTGGCCCCATCAAGACCTCCTCACGGAGAAGAATCGGTTACCTCTTGTATCGTCCTTTGTTGGATTTCGACCGTGTGATCTCTATTTGTTCTTGGAACTAGCACATGTGTAATCGAATCTTGTTGGTTTGAGTGGTTCTCTTGTGTTTTCCCCCGTGATTTCCCTCATGCTCTTCCGCTCGTTCTTCGTGTTCCTCGTAGGGATCCTCTCCAAACGTGAAAGATCGTCCACATAGGGTTCCGCCCTACATCATCTTGGTATCATGAGCCACGTTGATCACATTTTTGGAGCCCCTACCCTTTGTTTTCTAGCTTGATTTTGTTGATTTCGTCCTAAATCCGAAAATCCCCACCAAAAATAGCCCCAAATTTTTTTGTGATTTGTTGGTTTTGATGATGTTTTGTTGATTTTGATCCATGGATTCATTGTGTTTCAAGTGGATCTAGCTTTCCCCCATCTGTTTCCCCTTTCCATCCACGAAATCTCCCCAATTTTGACCTTGGAAATCGAGTTTTTCTGGCCCTGTTCTCAGATCTGGAATTTAGGGTTCGTCCCGGACGTCCACGACCCCCGGAACTTCCGGCCTTCCCCGGAACTTCCGTCCCCCGGAACTTCCGTCCTTACCCCGGAACTTCCGGGCTAAACAGAAAGTTTACCCCAAAAATCCCCCTGACCCCCGCACTTTTTCCGCGACCCCCGGAACTTCCGGCCACCCCCCGGAACTTCCGGAGCCCGGAACTTCCGACCCTAACCCCGGAACTTCCGGCCTAACCCGAAACATTGCACGAAATTTCAGCATCAGCCTTCTTCACCGTTTTCATCACAACTTTTCGCTCCGAACTCCGATTTGAGTGTTCTTTGGCTCGTTTTGAATTATCGATGTGCCCGAGGTCCTCAAGTTGGTTTTACCACCTTTTGACTCCATCAAATTTTTGAAACTTTGGCATCTTTGCCTAGGCCTTCCACCATAACATCTGCAATGCCACCACCGACTTCCGCAACCTAACCCATTTTGATCCAAATAGCATTTGAGGTTGTTTGAGTAGTGACTTGAGTCTCCTAAGGTGTTTAGGCTACTTAGGGACGGTTGCTTCTTCATCAACCACCACCATAACTTCCGCATAGGCTTGCACACCATACACTTCCGCCACCCCAACTTAACCCAATTTTGTTGTGTTGAGAGTTGTGTCTCCTAAGGTGTTTCGGCTACTTAGGGACGGCAACTTAAACTCCGACACCGTGTATAGCCCATCATACGTTTCCACCAATACTTCCGTTTTGCCAAGTGCAAACCACCACCGCATTCCCGCCACCACCATTTGACTTTTGTCCTTGAGATTTTGAGTTGTGGTTTTTCCGTTTCCTAAGGTGTTTCGGCTACTTAGGGACGAGACTCCATCATATTGGTTTCTACATCAAGCACACCGCCACTCATCATCGCCAGACAGTAACCTCCATATCAACTTGGTATCATGATATCCCTCCTTTGTATATTCCTCTTACAATTGCATTGTTAACCCCTAGCCCATTTTGCGTTACTTGCCTATCGAGACTAGCCATTTGAGTATTGCCGGCAACGTTACTTGTGCACATTAGAGATCATACTTCCCATAGCATACATACCATATCATCGTGGTGCATATCTTGGTATCATATCGTGTGTCACAAGTTTGTTCCCGCATATACACAATTGCTATCTTGGTTTGTGCATTGTGCAAAAGTGGCCATACAAAAAAAAAGAGAATAAGCATTTAAGCAAAGAAAAAGAGCAAAGAGAAAAGAAGCTTGTAAGCAAGTGCCATAGCATCATACCACATTGCATATAAGATTGTCATATCCGATCATCTTGGATCAAACACCGGGAACCGTACATACATAGCATACTTGGGATAGAAAGTTTATCCATTTTGCATCTTATAGGTTGTGCACAAGTGTCGTATCCGCCTATTGAGCAATCGTGCTAGCGTCTCTCTTGAGTTGTGCAACATGAGCGTTTTGGTGGATTCCACATTTTGAGCTCATTCCTTGGTTGCACGGCCCCATTTATCTATCCGTGTGTGCGTTTTAGTGTGCCATTCATTGCTATTGGTCTACTTGTTTCACTTGCGAATTTGTGAATCTCTTTCAACATTATTGACTCTTGCTAACATTTTGCATCAAATTTTTGTGCCACTATCCTCACCGAGCTCCACCATAAGCCTTACTTGTGTAGGTGTGAGAAACCGACAAGAATTGGTACCAATTGTGCTATTTCCTTGTTACACATTGAGTGATCATTGATCCATCTTCAACATCGGTCAAGGTACATTTGGTATAAGTTCTTCTCTTTCTCCCACTCATATTTGCTCGAGTTTTGTGATGGATAGGCAAGGCATTTCATCTCCGGTCTTCCACAACAACGACAGCGTGAACAACTACATCACCAAAGCGTCCATCTTCGATCTACAACGACAAATGCAAGGCGCACAATCAAGATTGCAAAAGCGCATCGAGAACCTCTCCATCGACATTCATCTCTCCGAAGCAAGGAAAAGGGACTACATAGACAAGAAGCTTTCCGCACATAAAGAGGAGCAAGATGCAAGGATGGAGGAGATTAGAGCCTTGATCAAGTCATCTTCCCCTTCGTCATCTTCAAGGCGGCGACGTTCAAGTCACAAGTCTTCGGAGCGCAAACAAGATGCAAGCGCAAATCGTCCTCGTCCACATCTACATGGCGATCACCATCACGTTCGTGATCAACATCGTCATGAAGGGCAAGTCACCTCCAAGCAACATGTGCACGATGATGATGAACGACATCTACTACAAGCTCAAGAACGACAACGACATCATCATCATGAAGATGCTCCACAAGCGCAAACGTACAAGTCCCAACTAGCCCTACTTCACGCCAAGTCCAAGCTTCATGAGCAAAAGAGAAGACTGCGAGACGACCAAAACCAAGACGGTGCTACAGCTACAACAACCACTACGGCCTCTTCGCCAAGTGTTCTCAAGGCATCTTCGCCTTTGGACGTACGACATCTTCGCCTACTTCCCACGTGTATGCCTAAGGCGACTTCATCAAGTCCAAGGCAACTACCTACGAGCGAGGGTGACACTTCCATCTTCGGAAGCCCCCCAAGGAAGATGGCCGAGCATGGGAAACTCCCTTCAGTCATGGAGATGAGCTACGAGGTGCCACATCATATGGTCCTCCCACACCAAGACGGTGACAAGAAGGTTGAGCATGGGACTATCCCTTCAACCAAGGCGGCGATAGGAGTTGAGCATGGAGACATATGCACCAACATCTCTCCGACACCCACATATCATGAGATGACCCAATTGCCATGTGAGGAGAGCCACCCCACCATGAGTGATATGAGTGTCTCCATCATATGTGACGTTGAGTGCATTTCCTATGAGAGGATGACTGAGCATGCCACACATCCTATGTGAGGTTGAGAGCCATTTGAGTGACTCCACCAACCATATGAGTGAGAGCATCAACCATATGAATGAGAGCATCCTTGAGGAAGTGAGTGAACCACAACACTTAGTGAGTGAGGTAGTTGACACGCCATGTGAGGCCACTATGATTTCTAACGACTTACCTTCTACTCCTAGTGTGTTTTCTTCTTTGGTGCTAGGTCTCCTACATGACGACACACCTATCCTCGACGAGTCCATCCCTCCAATGGAGACACCGATGACCATGGTGGATGATGATGCACCCCCCACATGGTTCCATCAAGATGAAGATGACAACGAGTGAATCTTCAACACCTCACCTACAACACATGAGCGATGATCCAAAGGTAACATAGGTGATGGTGCTTCTCTTGTCCCACTAGTGGACTCTCTTGACATTGATTGCTTGCATGATGTTGATCCACCTACTCCCATGCTTCATGCTAGTGTGATTTCTTCATGTCATGAATTACCTATTTATGATAAATATGATGATGAGCATGTTGAGTTGCTTAGTTGTGATGCTATGCTCCATAGGATATCATGTGAAAATTCTTTTGGTCACATCATGTTTGACAATCCATTGAACTTGTCATATGCTATGAGTGAGATCTCCCATATTGCATCATTTCAATCTCAACATAGTAACTATGCATGCCCCATTAAAATCAATCCCATTTGCACTTATGGCATAGATGACGAGATGATGGTCACTGGCTTTTGTTTCTCATGTGATGATATTGCCATGCTTCCTTTACATGATTTGCGCAATTCATCTACTATGTCATGCCATGATCACATTGTTCCGAATATGCATTGTTTTGGATGTTGTCAATATTCTCCACGTGATGTTTCTACTCTTGCTCATGAGGAGACCCCCATAGTTTCCTCATACATATTAGGAGATCTTGATGCATTTCATACCTTGCATGATTCCCATAATTGCGTGCACCATATGCATTCCATGAATAACAATGCTCTAGATATTTCTCATGATGCATTACACAATTTGAATCTCAATTATGACATGCATAACAACAAACCTATCATGATGGATGACATCTTTCTATATCACACATCTCATTTATTTGAGCATTGGCTATTTTGTACTAACCTACACATGCATGTGCGCATCATGATGGATGATGTGTACATCTACCACGAACACACAATTTTCCCTTTGTCTTTGTTTTGTGTAGGTACCCACATACACTCGTCAACTTCTCAATCACATGAGTTAACGAAACGAGCTCTTGAGAGCAATGATGACTTGGGATCCCGTGGACTATCCTTACCACCATTCCCTTTGCGCAAGGACTACGCGCATCTCTTTTACTTGTCTCTCACACGGCTATGGGCTATTTACCACTTCTCACCTTATGCTCATTTTACCGTGTTCACTTTGCATGTTATGCTTGCTTCTATGCCTTTGCCATGCCATTGTGACCCTTGCTTGCATCTACCCATGATTCACCATTATGCTACTCCCATGTGTATTTGCATGCTTGGTGGAGATCCTTGTTGCTATCGCCATGTTTACCATGTGCTCCATACTATTGATGTTTGTTGTGTTGGGAGAGTCATGATGCCCCGTTGCTACTTACATATGGCTTCTCACCAATACATTCATGCTATTGTCTTCATATCTTGCTTTCATGTTTGTGCTATGTCATGTGAATTACTGATGCCCACTATTTGCACACATGACATGATTGCTATGATTCCCTCTAGTATGTTGCATCTTCGCACTACTAGCTTGCTTGACTTGATCACTATGATTGCTTGCTATGTTGCATCACCCATGTTCCACTATTACTCGCTTTCTTGGGTTGATGACATATATGTTCATGCCTCTCACATGATATATCTTGTTCATTGTCGATTGCCTCCAATTGTTGCATCTATGCTTATTGCTCTTGGAGACTTTGACACTTTACTTGTGATGCATGCTTGTTTGATTGAGCCTATTGTATTTGGTTGTTCTCACATCATATGCCTCCATACTATGAAATGCTCCCTTGTTCTTTCTTATGATGAGCATGATGCATACACTTGTTGGGTATCTTACCACACGACTGTTAGGTTTTGCATTTACGCTAACCTCATTTGTTTTTTCGAGTGTTTGTCATGTTCGTTCATTTTGAAGGATTCACAAGGCGATACCCTCATGAGACGTATTGGTTATGTGAAGGCATACAAATGCGCAACTCCATCATCCTTGAGAAACTCCTAAAGGTGACCCCCTTCCCTTTGAGCCATCCTCAAGTACGCATATTGGATGGGCCATTCTTTCATTGTTGTTTCCTTCTTGTTGTCTACATGATACATCTATTGGATGGAGGACCAACATTGGAGATGGACCCTATGGACCTTCAAGTTGAGGAGTGCTCGGACTTAGTGGATTCACCAACGGACCACCATTTCTACCACGACATTGAGCCATGGTACAACAACTCCCATAACAAGTTTGCACTTTATACATGGATTGACTTGCATTATGATTGCCTTGGTGCATCTAGTATTTCTATGTCATCCATGATATATGAGCTTGTGCATTTCCTTAGCAAATTAGTTGTGATCTTTCTTGATGGCATATTCATACATAATGATCACATTGCCTACCATCAATTGCATGATAACATAATCATATTGAGCATCCATTGCCATATTCATGATATTGATAAACCGTGTCACTATGACATCATTTTGCACCGTGGTTGCCTTGATCATATTCACAACACATTTGTGTGCACAATGAATGCTTTTGCTCCCATGAATGCTTTGCACATCATTCTATATCATCTTGATAAGCTTCATGTGCTTTGTCACGAACAATCTTGTTACATGGACTCATTCTTACATGATGGACACTTTGTGTGCGCTAACCATTGTATTTCCAAGTGTACTTTGTGTTTGCTCATTTTGAATGTACCACATACCGGAGACACCTTGGAGTACTTGGATTGCGCAATGTCTTCAACTTCGTCCAACTACAAGTTCGTCCACGACAACCGTTTCCATGGTGATGAGGATCACGATCCGAGGTCGGATCTTTCCCAAGGGAGGGGAGATGATGCGGAGCATCCCATGTTCATCCCCATGTACACTCCGACTACTCTCCAAACCCCAAGTGGACATATGACGAGACCTCGAACAAACGCCATTGGACACAAGGTGAACTCACTCCTCTTCGAACCGTCACTTTCCTCATGTGAGACATGGCTACTACCTCATGCATGGACCTTGCATACACTCAGGTACAACCGATACGACCATCGAGGATCCAAGGACCAAGGCCAAGCATGGAAGAGGAGAAGGAAGAAGAAGCAGGGACAAGCTTCTGGAAAGCCCGGACCTTCCGGCCTGCCCGGAACCTCCGGCCCCCAGAGTCCAGACCAGCCCCGAGCGCGCCAAAACTCTGGATAGCCCGGAACCCGGCCGGAACCGGCCCGGAACTTCCGGAGCCCGGAACTTCCAGCCCTGCCTGCGTGCAAAGACTCGGGCCGAAGCCCATGTAACCCTTTCCCACTTACCCCTTCGTGGCTTAGACTATAAATAGACCACCCCCTCCTCCTAGTTAGGGTTAGCAAAGGATTAGCTCATGTTTGTGTGAGAGCTTTGCTCATCCACTTGGTTACCTTCTCCTCGGAGACGTGCCTCCATCGGAGAAGATCCTTCCAAGCGGATTCAAGACCCCCTCTTGGGTGGCCCCATCAAGACCTCCTCACGGAGAAGAATCGGTTACCTCTTGTATCGTCCTTTGTTGGATTTCGACCGTGTGATCTCTATGTGTTCTTGGAACTAGCGCATGTGTAATCTAATCTTGTTGATTTGAGTGGTTCTCTTGTGTTTTCCCCCGTGATTTCCCTCGTGCTCTTCCGCTTGTTCTTCGTGTTCCTCGTAGGGATCCTCTCCAAACGTGAAAGATCGTCCACATAGGGTTCCGCCCTACATCAGACTCCCAAGAACTTTTTACATGCATGTTGTAGCCGGCTATTGCGACCTTTGAACGCGGAGCAGCCGCGTTCACCCGGAAGCGGCGCGGGCGACGCTCTCTCGGCCGGCGCGCCACTTCAATGCCGGCGCCAATGAGAGGTCGCATCCGCTCTGGCGAGCATGAACGTGGCAATCGACCGTTTGTGGGAAGCACGCGGGTGATGAAGAGGGTTCGGTTGGTCGGGACCGCCGTGGCAGCGTCCGACGCGCGCAAACAAGAGATGTTGTACGTTAATATTGTTGCGTATATAATTAACAACGTAAATAATGTGCCAATTGGACAAATATGATTGGAGATGGAGATGGAAATGGAATTTTACGTAAACACGGATATGCATGTCTGTCTATGTGTGTGTGCGCGACGACTCTTGTGACCTGGAAGCAGGGGCGTGTTTTTGATCGAGTTTTCTTTCTTGGTACATTAGAAAATCAGTTTGTCTAATTCACATCTAGATGTTATTTAAGGATATCACATCTAAGCTCCCACAAGTATACAATGTAGCAACAAGAAACAAAAAAAACTAGGAAAAAAAAGGCCACAAACAGAGTGGACATCAACTTAGATGTGACATAACTATGTCACATCTAGATGTGTCCTAGACAGATCTTCAAAAATTGTCCGCCAGTTTTCATTTCTTTTTTCCGGGAACGCGCGTATTCTATTTAAAACCACTGCTATGGAGAGATTTTTTTACTCCATTATAGCCTCTTGTTTGATAGAGTTTCTCGCGTCTCGCTCTCTCACCCTCTACATATCAAAACAAGATGACAGTGTCCACTCTATTTCTCTCATCACCGATGGTCACAGATCCGGCCGAATCCCGTCCGCTGCGGGAGGTGAGGAGGTGCAGCGTTGACGTTGTCGCCGTTGGCGACGGAGGAAGCCGATGCGCACCATCCTCTCGGAACCGGCGCTGGCGCGGGCAAAGATCCTCCGCGCCCTTGTTCGCTGTCGTCGTGTTGGCAGATCCCGCCCACCCGCCTAAATGACATCTCGCCCCACCTGAGGTATAACTTCTTGTACTGGTCCAGCTCCCCAGGTCGCTGCGTGCGGGTTTTCTTCTAAGCGACTACTCCCCAGCTCCCCATGCATAGTAGCTAGGGTTCGTCGGCTGGTCCAACATCACCTACTAGTACTATTATAGAGGAAATGCCACTCGAAAAGTTGTCCTAATTTATGCCTTGGTGGAGGTATACATGTTGTTTCGACAAAAAGTACATGGTGGTTGTGCGGTCATAGTCCATATGGTGGTAGTACTATCACTGGTTAAATGAAGAAATGCTTTTTTTCTCGAGTATCCTGGTTTAGTTCCCATCAAGATAATTATGATGCTTCTATTTGTTGGTGTACCTTTTATTAATTCTTATTGACAATTGAGATGTCGTTGCTAACCCTTTTTTATACTCTTGGAAACAGCGATGCGTGTCTCCATACCCGGGCATGTCTTCCTCAATTTTAGTGGAACTGCACAAAATTGGATGGCCATTGTTGTTCCGCCTCACTGTCCTCTGCCATGTGGTTCTTCCTTCGTCGAGCTTGATTACTGAGAAGAAACAGACCACAGTGAGGATTTGTCGAACTTCATAGGTGCCTCACCCAAACTTGATGCCAAATGAATGATGCATCACCACGGTGACCTATCAATGCTCATGGTTGCGCCTCATGGTTGGGTCGGCTGGTGAAGCTGATCGATTTTCAATGAAAAACAAGTTGTCTTCCATCAGTGCTCTTTGCTTGTTACGCACAAAGATGATATCCTTCGTCAGTTCACCTTGGTTGCGTTGGAGACGCATTCGTCTTTCACGTTGGTGCAATTTTATCACACAATTGGCTATGAACCAAATGTTTCCTCGAAGAAGGAACGACGTTGGTACTAAGGGCATAAGTTTTGTATTGATTTCTAAGCCTTCTCACAACTTTGTCTCCAGCTCCCCTGTAATTTTATTTGTCTAGCTATTAACTTTGATTTAAAAAATGGTGTGGACTAAAAACCCGGATGGACGTAGTAGCCCTCCATTTTTATTTACTCCGCATATTAGATTTGACTGAAGTCAAACTTTGTAATACTCTCAAACCTTTCCGATAATTGAAATAAAAATTCTTTATTTGTACACACTCTCACACGTTTCCAATAATTTGGCGCATGTGTGGTTGTTCACTCAAGGGAGGGTAGTGTACCACACGTGAAGGACAGGAAGTGCGACTAGGACGCGTGGGCGTGGATCGTTAGTTCATCGGAAGTAGTACTAGTTTTCTTCACTGTACATTAAATAAAGAGTTTTGTTTCGTACTTACACAATTTAAAACGATTATTATGGAGAGAATAAGAAAACCACTCCACTACTCCCTCCTTTCCGGTTTATAGGGCTCAATTCAAAAATCTCACCAACCAAGATAGATGGTGAGTGGTGGAATACTTTTTGTAGTTTGCAAAAGCACCTAATTAATGCTCTTGTTTTCCTCAAAAAATTATGTTTATCAATGCATTAATTGCAATACATGCATTGGTCAATTTTCTCTTAATACTTGCATGCAATGATTTAATGCACCTTGGAATCTGAACATTTGTTGGGAAACAACCAAATTGAGCCTTATAAAATGGAAAAACTAAAATTTTGAGATAAGCCCTATAAACCGGAAAGGAAGGAGTATATATTAGTCATATACACGAGAGTACTATATGGACGCAGCTTCATTGACTTAGTGCACCTGCCTTTGGATTTATGACAGGTGGGCACAAAATGTGGCTGGCTCACCTGTCATACAGCCAAAAGCAGTGCAAGAAGGCACCGGAGCTCAGTCCATACAGATAGTATATATATAAGCGGGAGCCTCAACGCTTGTTCGCTAGGGTTTGCACTCTCCACACACTCGCCACACTACATATATGTTACACGCTGGAGGCTCAGCGTTCATTTGCTAGGGTTTGCTATATTCACAGTCTCTCACCCTCTCTTCACGAGATCTAAACAAGATTGCGTTGGCCTCTTGTCTCTCTCTCTCCCCCTCACACCGGTGGTGAAGGAGGCGTCCCAGATCCCGTCGCCTTTGGGAAGGGAGGAGGTGCAGCATTCACTCTATCACCTTCAAGCGAGGAGGCAATCCACCGCCGGCTGCGCTATTTTCTTTCACCCAGCGCTTTGTCTTGGGAGGGCCACCGACCCCTTCTTCCTCACCGTCAAATGCGTAGTGTGGGCAGATCCGCCTCCACACACACCTTGCCACATCCCGACGACCCTAAGGTATAAGTTTCTTTGAAACCGTCGTTGCTCTAGCTGCATGTGGATCTTTTTCGATCTGTAGTCGAATCTAGGTCTTGGTTCAAAGAGGAAAGAAGGGTGCGGTGGGCTGGAGCAAGAATCTAGGACGTGGTTCAATGAGGAAAGGAGGGGCGGAAAGTAGTATAGATTGGCTATCCAGCCGCTTTGTAGGTCGAAAAGGGAAAAAGGGGGTAACCCAGTACACACATCTGTAAGGAACCGATCTCTTTGTTGAAAAGGGAAAGAAACTGGGTGGTCGGGTAGTTTGTGAAGGACTAGATTTCCTGCCCTCACATAGGAAGGAGGTTCAAAGAGAACAAATATGGGACCAGCGCATATGTGCTGCTTGGCTACATACTCTGCATCACCGTTTGTTTCATCCTCCTTTATCGGCAAGTAATTTTTTCCCTTTTTGCCTCTGTTAAAACAGGGGTATCGATTCAACTTGTTGCTACTGCGACATTTTGCTTCGCTACTCGAAACACTTATGTTTTAAGAGTGTTTTGTGCAGTTCAACTTGAATGTCACACCGGTGACTTTGCTTGATTTTGGTGGAACTGCACAGAAGGAGATCGAGATTTGTTTCGAGTCTTCAGGGTGAGTTGTTTCAAATCTTGGTCTCAACCACATGATGTGCAGTGTGCTTTGAGATGTTGTGCTACTTGTTTTGGTACTATTTTAAATAAATGTTGAATTGAAGCTATTGTATTGCTGTCTGCTTCCCATTAAGTAGTGAACAAAATGGGACTAACCTGCACATGATGCTTGTTGCTTTGTTACAACAAATTCAGCATCACCCCTTTATAAGCCAATGAATTGATGCCACTCTCGTAATTAACTACTGAATCTTATTTAAAAACTGCAACACTTGTTAGGGATTGGCGGGATTACCATTTTTGTGGCCGCATGTTTCATCCTCCTTTATTAGCCAGTAATTGATTCCTTTTTTGCCTTTGTTTAAATAGGGAAATCTGTTCAACTTGTTGCTATTGCGACATTTTTCATCGCTACGCGAAACACTTTGCTTGATTTCAGTGCAACTGCACAAAACGAGATTGGATTTCCTATTCGTGTTGGTAGATTCATATTTTATCTTGGTCGCCTCATGAAAGGTCAGTACAGGCCTTCATCCACATGATTGTGCAGTGTGCTTCGAGATGTTGTGCTACTTGTATTGGTACTGTTTTAAATAAATGTTGAATTGAATCTATTGTATTGCTATCTTTTCCCATTAAGTAGTGAACAAAATGGGACCAACCCAGACATGATGCTTGTTGCTTTGTTACAACAAACTCTGCATCACCCCCTTTATAAGTGGATGGAAGCACATACTGTTGTTGCGCCCACTCTCCCCTGGAACTGTTTATGCTTTTCGTTAATCTAATGCCGCTGGTAAAATTAAGAAATGACACTCTCATAATTAATTAATTACTGAATCTTAGTTCAAAACCGCAACACTTGTTAGGAATGGTACTATCCTGCTTTGTAGTTCTTTCTACATGTTGAACCAAGGTATTGTTAAGATAATGTCTCTGTTAAAATGAATCAGTTGCATTGTTTTAGGAATGGTACTTTTCTGGTTTGTCATTCTTTATACATGTCGAAACAAGGCATTGTTAAGATAATGTCTCGACCAATATGAATGAATCACATCGATGGAGAATTGCTACTCTCGCTTTGTTTCCCATTAAGATAAAGTAGATCGAGAGATGCTTTTCTTCCGGGAGTACAAGTCATCAACCATTATTTCTCATAATTGTTTCCTTATACCTATTGTTTCTTATAGGGATATCAAAATTAAAGCTCGGTTTTATTCCGACTTGATTTTAGTTGAACTGCACAAAAGGAGCCAATGTGTCCAAGGCAAACTGCTGCATTCTTTGGGTCCAGCTTGGTCGCTCCACTTTGCGTAAAGAAGCGATCCACTGTTTGTGCTACATTACGTAAGGAATGACCGAGAAGCTTTACAGAGTATTATTAGACACTGGTGACATGACTAGTCTGCAGAGACCATTGGCAATTTAACAACACGTGGAGTGCCCTGGGCAAAAAGTGCCTAAACAAGTACAAGAAGCTACGACAGGACTCCATGATCATAGGCATTACATATTTTGAATGGGAAAAGCTTGTCAAAGTTTAATCATTGATGTTAGCAAGAAGACGTTAGTGTAATATATTGGAATTGGAAAACCTTGTCAAAATTTGCTCATTGATGTTAGCCACATGACATGCATTTGATATTTTTGAGTGGGACGCCCTTGCTGTGAGCAGCGCCGAGTGTTTTTTCCTATTCCTGTGTTTAGTTTAGAAGTAAATAGTTACTCTGTTGAGATATTCCTGTGTTAAGAGTTTCTTCTGAATATTGTCTATGTAATGCCAGGCCTTGTGTTTGATTGCAAAGTTGAGCTTGGAATGTTGTGGCATGAGGCATCACGAGCTGTTCACCGTGCCTCCTGAGAATAATGCTTCGTATTGTTTTGCATGTCGATCTAATGCTAGTGATTTGCTTGTTAAGAAGATCATCCTCTTCTGTTGTTTCTGTGCTTAAGAAGTTCATCGTCCAATGTTTCATTCATATCCTATACGACAAGTCGGGTAGGTTAGACGTGAAACCATATGATCTTCCAACTAACTCATGATATTAGGCCGTGATTGGATCGTCGTTTTCCAACCAAAACCGTTTGTAAAACTGACGCTTGTAAATTAAAGCAGATGGTCTTGGGCGAAGGCGCTTGGTTGGTCGATTTCGACTAGTAAAATATCGGAAGTACTTCACACATGATAAAAACGCTGAATGACACTCGGACGATTGCTAATCCAGCCGTTAGTTGCTGTTTGAGCCTTGCCCATGGATGGCATGATACGCATGTCCTGCATGTATCGTCTGGTAATGTCGTCCATATAGAAGTGCTCGTAAAATATACACTGGTCTCTCAAATTACACGCGTAACCCGCCGGTTTTACTTACAGACCTCGGGCCCTCGGTTTCATTACGCCTGTATTTTACGCGTTGTTTCCAATGACGAGTAAATTACACTTGTATGTTAATACAGGTTTGAAATAAACCAGAGCTCCCAAGCACGGCCTTACCGTTTCATGCCGTCTCAGTTTCTCGAAGGTGCTCATAGGTGTCCGATGATCCTGGCTTCCTGAATGAGTAGCGGGCGCTGTATCAGACCATCCATAGGGCCCGCGAGGCCCTCTCCGTTGTCCTTCGAGTTGTTGCTGTCATCGTGGCGCCGAGCATTGTTAACATCGTCAACGAAGATGAGGATTCAGGAGATGACTTTATTTTGACTGGATGACACTAGGTACGCAAGTGCCTCCTTATTATGTACAACTATATGTTTTTTGCTTTCTCCTGGTTTCCGGACATCACGGTACCACACCATTAGTCAATATAAACGAGAGAATTGCACAAGGTGCGGCCGACAGCTGGGACCAAGCAGCTCGACCAATATTTGTGTTTTTGAGGCGTGAGCACTGCAGAGTTTTTCTTGGCGATGATTTCGTTGTTGTTCGAGAGAGAGCAGGGAATTAATCTGGGGGCTGTGGCCCGTCTAGCTCAAACCGATATCCAGCCCAGATACTAATTTTTTCAAGATGAAACTGGCTAGCCTAGCTATATGTCTTTTTGAGGAATACCCAGGCAAGGTCAACTTGTTATTCTCCGCCCCGCTGGGTTGCAAATCTTTCCTAGGAGGGATGCATTAGGCTTAACAGGAAAATGGGCTTTAAAAATAATAAATGGGATGTAATTATAAAAACTGGGCAGTAACTATAATAAAATGCACCAAACATGAAATTAGTTTATAAAATATTATTTATGGATTTTGAAAATCTTAAATTTTCATTGTTCTTGCATAATGTTTCGTTGGATTTTTACGTAATACAAATTTATATTTAATCTGACTAGAAATTTCGGGATAAAAATATTTTGGATCCCATCAAAATGTGGGAAATTTTATTGAATTATGTCTTCAACGGTTGGTTGAAATTTTAATCGTTGTCCTAGCTAGAAAATGGGTGGTACTTTTAACAAACTGTAAATGGGCTGTTGTAAATTCCATTAGAATTCAAAAATGGGTTGTACATTCTTACAAAACGCAAATGGGCTATAAGTTCTCTGCCACACACTTGTGGGCCTACTAAGTGATGCGTCCCCTAAAAAAAGTAAGTTGACGCGTATGCAAGGCTTTGTCAACTTATTATAGTCAACACATGGTTCTAGCAGCAGCGGCCGTTGGATGTCTATCCAACGGATGTCGTGCTTCTTCTTCAATCTCGGATATTCTTAGCTTTGGCGCCCAAAAATGATTCCTCCCCGACATCCGGGCGCACCATTTCGGAGGCTGACCTGTGGGCCTACTAAGTTGGAGCGTACCAAGGGCTTTGTCAACTTAGTCAATATGCACGATTCTAGCTCCAGTGACCGTATGATGTCCATCCAACGGCCGTAGTGCTTCTTCAACCTCTGGTCTTCTTGGTCCAGCCGCCCAAAGCAGCGCCGGTTGTGCCGCCTTCTCCTGCCTCTCGTGGCCGGCTGTGCTGCCGCGGAGGCCTCACCGCCCCATACTACTCCCACCGCTGGCCAGACCATTCCTCCACTCACCCACACCCCCTGTCATTCTACGGCGACGGCAGCCTCACACCGCAGCCGAACCAGTGAACCCTCGTACTCCTCTCCGCGCGGGCTTCCACTGCTGCGTCTTCCCCGGCTCCGCGTCGTCCCCTTCCTAGGCCTCGCCGTTGTCCACCGCCCTCGTGCTCTCGGCGCGGCGTGGTCAACGTGGTCAACGATCGACTTCCATCGGAAGAGTACTGTACGTGGAGAGGTTGACAGCTGGGTCCACGGCGGCCGCAAGGAAGTGCCTCCTTATTACGCGCAAAATAATTATTCCTCCACCTAACAGCGGGGACCCACTGGATGGGCCACCTTATTTTGCGAAAAAACATTTCCCCCTGACTGCTGGGACCCACCGGACGGGCCACCGTATTTCGTGAAAAAAACGTTCCCCCCACTGTCAGCTCGGACCCAACGGAAGTGCCTCCTTATTACGCACAAAAAAAATGAATACTCCCCCTGCTAGCTGGAACCCACCTTGGTGTGAGGCTGACTTGTGGGCCTACTAAGTTGACGGGGACGGAGGGCTTTGTCAACTTAGTCAATATGAACGATTCTAGCTCCAGTGACCGTACGATGTCCATCCAACGGCCGTAGTGCTTCTTCAACCTCTGGTCTTCTTGCTCCGGCCGCCCAAAGCAGCGCCGGTCTGGCGCCTGCTCCCTGCCTCCGTGGCCGGCTGTCTTTGCCGCGGAGGCCTCACCGCCCTACTATTCCCACGGCTGGCAGGCCTGCGCGGCGGCAACCTCACACCGCAGCCGAACAAGTGAACCCTCATACTCCTCTCCGCGTGGGCATCCACTGTCGCGTCTTCACCGGCTCCGCGTCGTCCCCTTCCTAGGCCTCGCCGTCGTCCACCGCCCTGGTGCTCTCGGCGCGGTGTGGTCAATGTGGTCAAGGAACGACTTCCATCGGACGTGGACTGTATGTGGAGATGCTGATAGCTGGGTCCACGGCGGCAGCAAGGAAGTGCCTCCTTATTACGTGGAAAATAATGATTCCTCCACCTGACAGCAGGGACCCACCGGACGGGCCATCGTATTTCATGAAAAAAACGTTTCCCCCCTGACTGCTGGGACCCACCAGCTACACCTTCGCACGCAAGGAAGTGCGGTCGGGCAAAAAAACGATTCGCCCCCCTGACTGCTGGGACCCACAAGCTACATCTTCGCACGCAAGGAAGTGCGTTCGGGCAAAAAAACGATTCGCCCCCCTGACTGTTGGGACCCACCAGCTACATCTTCGCAGGCAAGGAAGTGCCTGATAGTCGGTACCCACCTGGTCGAAGCGTACATAGCATTGTCATTCTGGTCGCGAACGTGTACGTGCATACTGGTCGATGTAGAGGCGCGCACGTGTCGTAGTAGAGGTGCGCATGTAGCATGTACATGTACGTACTGCGGCCAGGTTGCAAGAAAGAAAATATGGCCATGTATGTGTACATACGGGCGGGGTCTCGAACACCTACTCGCGCATACGTACGGCCAGGGCTCGTGTACATGGCTGGGTCGGAACGGAGAAACAGCGTCGTCGTCGTGTTCATGGGGAGGCAACGGAATGCGT
Organism: Aegilops longissima; assembly: GCA_021605205.1. Taxonomy (NCBI): domain Eukaryota; kingdom Viridiplantae; phylum Streptophyta; class Magnoliopsida; order Poales; family Poaceae; genus Aegilops; species Aegilops longissima. Next base: position 181,141,734 of record CM038680.1, on the reverse strand, counting down.
CGTGTTCATGGGGAGGCAACGAAATGCGTCGTGTTCATCGGGAGGCAACGAAACGCGTGGGAGCCAACTGGCTGGGTCGGAACGAAATGCGTGGTCGTGTTCATCGGGAGGGCTTGGACGGAACAGGCGATGGAAACGAGGCCTGGCGTACCTCACAACGGAGGAAACTGACCTCCTACATTCTGAGCAGGGTCCTATTGATCGGGAGGGTGTGGCGTCGCAAAAGCGGATTTAAACGGACCTCCTACGGTCGAAACGGGGTCTGTTGATCGGGAGGGTCGGCATACCGCAAAAGCAGACGAAAGCGGACTTGTGTTGGGCGCTTCTGATCAAACGGGGTCATGTTCATCGGGAGGGGTGTGGCGTCCGCAAAACAGGCTCCACGGATACTGTTCATCTCCGCCGTCGACCTCCTCCAGCCTCCACGGGCTACCGTCGACCTCCTCGAGCCTCCACGGGCTCCTATTCATCCAGCCTCCACCGCGCGCTACTCCACCGGCTACTGTTCAACCACCCCTCCACCGTCTATTGTTCATCCAGCGCTCCACACCACGGGGTCCTGTTCAACCACCCTCCACGGGCACCCCTCCACCGCCTACTGTTCATCCAGCCCTCCACCACACCACGGGGTCCTGTTCATCCAGAGGCAACGCCACCACTCACTGTTCATCCAACCCCCCCCCCCCTCCCGCAATGCTCACTGTTCATCCAATCGATCGGCTTCAGTTAGCAGCAGTAGCGAAGGAATCGCTCGATCGGGTTCAATTAATAGCCATCGATCGATCGCTCGGGTTCAGTAACGCGTAGCCTGTAGTGCAATCGCTCGGGTTCAGTTAGAGCCCAACGCCTCGCTCGGGTTCAGTTAGAGCCAACGCCTCGCACACATGCCCGTACGTGTATGAGAGAAACGCGCATCGCTCGGCCCCCGACCTCCCACCGTAACCGGGAACTCCCCGAAATTTTCCTCCCCCTCGCTTCTACCACGGTTTTTTTTCGTCATGGACAGCCCAAAGAATGTCATGCACCTGCGTCTCCGGCCCGCCCAAGACGAAAATCCCATTTTCTATCATGATTTTTTGTCATAGAAGTAGGAGCCCACCACATCTATGATGATACCGGGTTTTGTCACAATTATCGTCATAGAAGTGTCATATGTATGACAGAAAAAAAATTCGTTCGGCCCAAAATGTCACGGATGTGTCTTTTTTTTGTAGTGCACCCTACGGGCAAAATAGATGCACCCTTACGAAACATCCGACCACAAGCCCATTGACAAGAAAAACAAACCCTTCACGGGATATAAAACCATCCTTGGTGAACTGCTCGACAAGCCCTGTCAGATACACACAACACCGAGCACCGAACCAACGCATAACCTTCGGGCATCCTGGGTACTTCGGCAAGTGGCTAACAGCGCTGAGGTCATCCTCACCAGTACTCCTCCAGAGAAGCATTCTTTGGAGGATGACGATTTCAACATCTTTACTGTCTTTGGGACCTTTTCTTCAAATAATCGGCGCAAACGGGCGCTCCGCGGCCTCGCCGAAGTCAACCAAGTAACCACAATGAACCCTTGGAGTGATACGGCCATAACTTTGGCTACCAATGACGAACCAAGGGCCCGATCAGTCCGAGCACCAGTCGCCTTGGTCTTAAACCCAATTGTGGACGGATTTCGACTCACCAAAGTACTCATGGACGGCGGTAGCGGAATTAACCTCATCTATGAGGATACGCTCGACAAAATGCAAATGGACAAGAGTCGCATCAAGCAAAGAAGTACCACCTTTCGAGGTATTATCCCCAGCCGCGAAGCGCGATGCTCGGGAAAAATCAAACTTGATGTAGTATTCGGCACGCCTGATAACTACAGATCCAAAGAATTGCTCTTCCATGTGGCCCGTTTCAATAGCGGATATCACGCCCTTCTAGAGCGGGACGCCTTTGCACGCTACCAAGCCATACCCCATTATGGGTACATGAAGCTTAAAATGCCAGGGCCCGACGGCGTAATCACTATCACCAGTGATCCGGATATAGCACTCCGTGCCGAAAACAAAACCGCATCCTTGGCCCTCGAGGCACTATCTGAGGCCCTCGCAGCCGAAGAGTTAACCACTCTGTGTTCCATAGTGGACAAAGACGATGTAATCCTTGACAAGAGGCCTAAATCCACATCTTTCAAACCAGCAGATGAAATAGTCAAATTTCAAGTGCACCCGACAGATCCCAATAAAACAACATCCATCGGAGCACAACTGGACCCAATGATCGACGTTGCCTTACGAGCGTTCCTACGCGAAAAGTGGGACATCTTTGCCTGGCATTCTTCTGACATGCCTGGAATCCCACGAGACTGGCCGAACATAGCATCAACATAATAAAGGGGTTCAAATAGGTCAAGCAAATGCTGCGGCGCTTTTCCGAGCCCAAAAACAAGCTATGGGCGAGGAGCTAGCCAAACTACTTGAGGCCGGGTTCATTAGAGAAATCAAGCACCCGGACTGGCTAGCCAATCTGGTCATGGTGCCGAAGAAGGATAAATCCAAGCACCTCTGCATTGATTTCAAAGACCTCAATAAGGCTTGCCCTAAGGACCCCTTCTCGTTGCCCCGCATTGACCAAATCATTGACGCGACCGCAGGACACGACTCATTGTGTTTCCTCGACTTCGGATACCATCAGATCAAGATGAAGGAGTCCGACCAAGCCGCAACGAAATTTATCACACCATGCGGGCCTTTTTGCTTCAACACTATGCCTTTCGGGCTCAAAAACGCTGGCGCCACTTACCAACGCATGATTCAAACATGTCTGGAAAAACAAATTGGCAAGACAGTGGAGGCATATGTGGACGGCGTAGTCATCAAGACCAAACATGTCGAGTCATTGGTGGACGATCTACGCCTCACATTCGACAACCTCCAAACATGACATACGGCTCAATCCGGAAAAAATATGTCTTCAGCGTTCCAGCCGGGAAACTACTCGGGTTCATTGTTTCCAATAGAGGAATCAAAGCGAACCAAGCCAAAATCCGAAACCTGTCACAATTGGCAACGCCAACAGACTTAAAGCAGGTCCAAAAACTAGTTGGGTGCATGGCAGCCTTGAGCCGCTTTATCTCCAGATTGGGAGAAAAAGCGCTGCCACTTTATCGACTGCTCCGACGCACCGACCACTTCCAATGGATGGATGCGGCTATAGTTAGATTGGAAGAAATAAAGAACTTGTTAGCAGGCAACCCAATCCTAGCCACACCACGTGTTGGCGAGCCTATGTTGCTTTACATATCTGCGACTCACCTAGTGGTGAGTGAGGGAGTCCTGGACTAAGGGGTCCTCGGGCGTCCGGTCTGCTATCCATGGGCCGGACTGATGGGCTGTGAAGACATGAAGATCGAAGACTATACTCATGTCCAGATTGGACTCTCCTTGGCGTGGAAGGTATGCTAGGCGACTAGCTGTGAAGATTCCTTCTTATATAACCGACCCCATGTAACCCTAGATCTCTCCGATGTCTATATAAACCGGAGAGCATAGTCCGGATGGGACACATTCATTATCATATACACATAGGCTAGACTTCTAGGGTTTAGCCATTACAATCTCGTGGTAGATCAACTCTTGTAATACTCATATTCATCAAGATCAATCAAGTAGGAAGTAGGGTATTACCTCCATAGAGAGGGCCCGAACCTGGGTCAACATCGTGTCCCCCGTCTCCTATTACCATCGATCCTAGACTCACAGTTCGGGACCCCCTACCCGAGATCCGCCGGTTTTGACACTAACATTGGTGCTTTCATTGAGAGTTCCACTGTGCCATCGGCAAAGGATTCGATGGCCCCTTCGATCGTCAGTAATGGCGCCGTTCAGGGAGAAACCTTCCTCCCCGAACAAACCTTTGTGTTCGGCGACTTCGTACTGCGGGCCAACTCGCTTGGCCATCTGGAGCAGGTCGATAGTCACGCCCCTGGCCATCTGGTCATATCTGGAAGCTTGAACTGCGTCACGGATACTCGCGGAGACTTGATCTCCGATGGTTTCAAGATTGCGGCAGTCGCTCCCCCTCTCTCCGATGAACATGACTTATGTCTGTCATCGGATCACACCCAGGAGATGGATCATGTTGCTGCAACGGCCTCAGAACCGAAGCAGATCGTGCCCTTCGAGGCCACAAAGTCCACGACGTTGGAGCCGCACACGAACTCGATATCCTACAATATTTGCATCAATGGAACTCTGGACTCGTTTTCGGCTACACGTTCCAGATCAGATGCGCCTGCGGACACCGAGTTGGATCGGTTATCGATTTTCGAATTTGGTGCCGTAGACTTCTTCCAGCACTCACCTTTTGGTGACATACTCAATTATTTAAAGAACTTATCCTTGGAGGAGGAATCACAGCCCAACTATGTTCGGGTCGAGCTAGAGATGGATGACGAGGAATTTTGCTTCCTACCCGCCACCCACTTCATAGCCACTGTCGATGACTTAACCGACGTGCTTGACTATGGCTCCGAAGACTTCGACGGTATGGACGACGATGCCGATATGGAGCAAGGCCAAGACCCGCCATTCACCGGACGTTGGATGGCTACCTCTTCGTACACCGTGTACATGGTTGATACACCCAAAGGATCTGGCGACGACAACCAAGAGCCAGATGCGAATAAAACCTCTGAGACGCAGTCCAAGCACCGACACCCCAAGTGCCGTTCTAAGCCTCGTCGCTCAAAGGACGGCAACATCGGCACCAGAGAGAATAGTACTCCAGGCGACGCCGAAAAAAATGAAGACCCTGCCGGAGCTACATCCAAACAGGAAGAACATGACAACAGGCAAGACAACCCTGACGAACAGGCCATAGAAGATGACTTGGAGGATGGCGATTCTTTATCCACCTTACGAGGAGGAGACAAGCCTCGCAGCGAAGACTTCATCGTGCTCGAGGATCCTCTAGAGTAGGGCGTTTTAGCTTCAGCTCATAGCCACTTTGCAAAGAGCACGAAAAAGCAACAGCAACTTCAAGCTGAACAAGATCGCTCGTCGAATTGTGGATGATGTCACGACAGCCAAGAATCTGACCTCAGCGCCCAACAAAGAGCTACCCGAAATGCAGACTGCTACCTCAACTCGATGAGGAAGCACCGGAGCACACATCTCCCTTGCGTAATGCGGAACGACCACCACGTGGTCGAGACAGGGCGGCCGGGATAAAGCGGCAGCTCAGGCCGAACGGCAGTCTGCCCCACCACCTCGTAAAAATAGAGACGGAAGAGTTCAGGGTCACACGTACGACCTCCGGCAGATCGTGGACGATAGAGCAGGACATACAAGATCGATTTACGGATCGCGAGGGCGTGCCTCGAGGCACGACGACGGCTACCTTTTCGGACGTGATAAATCTAACCACACCTGTGCCGAATACCGTAGACGGACTTCGTTAGAGCTACGCCATGATGCGGCCTGATATAGAGGCACCGCACACCTTCTACTTCCACGATGAAATCTTTGGATCACGAATTGCCCGAGGGGTTCAAGCCTGTCAACATTGAATCATACGACGGCACAACCGATCCTGTAGTATGGATCGAGGATTTCATTCTCCATATCCATATGGCTCGAGGAGATGACCCCCACGCCATTAAATACCTCCCACTAAAGCTCAAAGGGCCAGCTCGGCACTGGCTTAACAGCCTGCCTGAAAATTCTATCGGCAGCTGGGAAGACTTGGAAGAAGACTTACTGGACAACTTCCAGGGAACATATGTCCGGCCACCAGACGCCGATGACTTAAGACACATACTTCAACAACCTGGAGAATTAGCGAGAAAATTCTAGACTAGGTTCCTAACCAAAAAGAACCAGATCGTTGATTGTCCGGATGCTGAGGCCTTAGCAGCCTTCAAACACAGCATTCATGACGAATGGCTAGCACACCACCTCGGCCAAGAAAAGCCGAAGTCCATGGCAGCCCTCACGACACTCATGACCCGCTTTTGCATGGGAGGGGACAGTTGGCTGGCCCGTAGTAACAACACAGCTAGCGAGATAGGCCCCGCCGAGGCCAAGAACAGCACTAGCAAGCTCCGGCGCAATAGACTCAAACGCCGAAGCAATGGCAACAACATCGATGACACCACGGTCAACATCGGATTCACTGGCTTCAAGTCCGGCCAACGGAAGAAGCCCTACAAAAGGAACAATGAAGGACCTTCCATCCTGGACCGCATACTCGACCGTCCGTGCCAGATACACGGCACCCCGGATAAGCAAGTTAATCATACCAACAGAGATTGTTGGGTTTTCAAGCAGGCTGGCAAGTTAAATGTCGAAAACAAGGAAAAGGGATCACAAAGTGAGGATGAGGACGAAGAGCCCCGGCAGCTGAACACTGGGGGGCAGAAAAAATTTCCCCCTCAAGTCAAAACGGGGAACATGATATACCCTACGCACATCCCCAAAAGGGAGGTAAGCGAGCACTTACGGACGTCTACGTGGTAGAGCCAGTCAAAATTCAATCCATGGTCATCATTCCTGATCACCTTCGATCGCCAGGATCACAAAACTAGTATCCGACATGGCGGTTCAGCCGCACTAGTCCTCGACCCAATTATTGACGGGTTTCACCTAAAACGAGTCCTGATGGACGGTGGCAGCAGCCTCAACCTGCTTTATCAGGACACAGTGCGGAAGATGGGCATTAACCCCTCGCGAATCAAACCAACAAATACTACCTTTAAAGGAGTCATACCAGGCGTAGAGGCCCGTTGTATGGGCTCAATCACGCTGGAAGTGGTCTTCGGTTCTCCGGACAACTTCCGAAGCGAAGAATTAATCTTCGATATCGTCTCCTTCCGCAGCGGCTATCATGCACTGCTCAGACGAATCGAGTTTGCTCGATTCAACGCAGTGCCACACTACGCTTATCTCAAGCTCAAGATGCCCAGTCCACACAGGGTCATAACAGTCAATGGCAATATGGAACGCTCCCTCTGAACAGAGGAGCACACCGCCGCCCTAGCAGCAGAAGTACAGAGTGGCCTTCTCAAGCAGCACCATAGTACGACTGTCGAGCCCTCGGACGTCATTAAGAGGTCCCGGACTGCACTGCAACAGGACGACGTGGTTCGTCAAGAGCTCGACTAGCAATCCGGCCTCCGTCCTAGTCCCAATGAGGTAGTGGCATTCGTACCACGCGTACACAATTACGCACTCAAAATTCCATGGACATCGACGGAGGCACAAGATAGCTTTCGAGTCTCTGATCACGCGCCATGATCCACAGACACATAATCTTACCTTTTTCTTGTTTCAGGTTCCTTTTTCCGCGGGCCTGATAGCAGGTCCTTTATAAGGATTGGCATACAATGGAGGCAAGCAGCACAGGTGTGTAGCGTAACCTTTATACATTCTTCTTGACGATATTCAAACTTATTTCTCAGGACCCGCACGTTGCGCCCTACTGATCCCGGCATGTTGAATAGCCCGGATACTTCTCGCACTATATGTACAAGATACGCCTCGACGTATCCGTCCAGTTATAATAAAAATGGTTCGTGGCCCAGTTTCTATGGTTTTCGCTTCTTACTTCGTTTTATTTCGATCTGCTTATCCGCTGCATCGATCCTCTTCCGTACGTTTCATATTAGCGAGATACTTACGCCCCTGTCTGGCAGTAAAGTCCGAACACTTCCTATGTACAAGTTCGGCACCCCGAATTTAGCATTATATGCATTGGCTCCGAATCATGTCTTTGGTCAATAGTTGGGTTGCCCGGCTCCTGTTCTTGCTACCCTACGTTCCGCTCTATCGGCTAGGGTAGTAAAGGGAGAACTACTGCGATTGTGCCCTGGCCTTGACCGGATGAGCACCTCAATAGAGAAAGCCGAAAACGGACTGTCATGATACAGCGAGAGCCGGTCAGCTGTTCGAGGGTTACAAAATTGTTTGAGATTTTTTCCGCGTCATGCGAAGGATTGGCACTTCCCATCGAGATCTTGTGGCTACAACTTGACAAGGGGTTGCGCACTTGTAATTATAAAACTCCTATGGCTAAGTGAGGCGTTCAAGCGTCTAGTCGATTGCCTTGTTCGTTCGCTAAACAACTCCTTCAAAGGACCATATAATTGGATCAAGATTGTTTAGAATCCATCACGAACACCTCAGTACTACCTATGTGAGGGCGAACAGGCGGTAGCCAACCCTCAGATTGCAAATAACGCGGCCGCAAAAGAGGAAACAATTCAAAGCATAAGAAAATTATTTTACAAACACCGACTTTGTTCCCATAGTACAAGGCAAACGCAACATGAATACATTTATTCAAATACAATGTCCTGCGAACATTGTGCCGCCACAAGTCGAGACCCCTCTACGACATCCGCGAAATATTGCTCGGGTGTGCGGTGCTCCCTTGCCCTCCGGCTGACGGTAACCTTCAACAGCGTTCATCTTAAGCCCACCACATCTTGCAGGCGAAGGCCATCACGGGCACCTTCAATATTGGCGGAGTGCTTGATGGCGTCCAGCCGGACAGGCCTCCACCGAGCGCCTCACGAGTCCAAAAGTAGGTGTCGGGCATAGCTTCGGCTGGCCATAGCCGGATTGCCAAATCCTTCATGGCTACTTCAGCCACCCTATGCACCTCCACCAGTTGCTTCAGCTGATCGGTGAAGGACACGGGATGCTCTGGCGTCGCGTATTGCGACCAGAATAGCTTCTCCGTAGAACCTCCTCCTTCGGCTCGGTAGAACTCTGCAGCGTCTGATACGCTGCGTGGTAAATCCGCAAAAGCACCTGGGGAACTCTGAACCCGGGTTAGTAAAAGGTATTGCTTCTCTGCATACTTGCTTTGCATCTTAAATTCCTTACCCGCCGTGATCTTCTTGTCCTCCTGGATCTCCTGGAGGGCGGCCTGGGCCTCATTCCGTGCAGTCTCCGTGCTCTGACGAGCCTTGGTGAGCTCGGCCTCTTGAGCCGACGCTTCATTCTCCAAGGTCTCACATTTTTTCACCGCATCCTGGAGCTCCTGCTGGATTTCCTTGACCCGGGCCTCGAGCTTCTTATGGGCGGCTTGCTGCTGGACAGCTTTCCCCCGGCCTCGCCCAGGGCCTCGACCTTGATTGCGGCTCCTGCACATATTACGACACTACAGTCAATATACATCGCCTACGCTCTTCGAACATACAGCAGGTCGTTATTTACCTTGCTTCTCTTGGAGCCGAACCCTAACCTCGCCGAGCTTGTTCTCGGTCCGCTCCAGCCTCTGCCTCAATTCAGAGACTTCGGCAGCATGCGAGGTTGCGGCCAACAGCGATGCCTGCTTATGCATACATGCTATGTTAGTCTCCTACAATAGATCCTCTTTCCGATCCTTCTCACGGACAGTGTCTCAGGGGCTACTGACTACAAGGGTTTTTTTCTCTTTCTATGTCACTTACCTCGAAACCTGTCAACAGGTTGCTGCAGGCCTCATTCAGTCCACTCTTGGCGGACTGAACCTTCTCAATCACCGTGCGCATAAGGACACGGTGCTCGTCCATAACGGAGGTGCCTCGCAGCGCCTCCATCAGGTTGTCCGGTGCCCCTGGATGGACAGGGACCACCGGCAGAAGTGGCGCACCCCCTCCTTCAAAGGGGGATGCTCGCCTGACTCCGGAGCCATATGGGTCTCCGGACTCGTATTCGGCTGAGGGCCAAACTAGATGCGGCCCTCTTCGCCAGTTTCCACGGGGATCGTTTTCTCCATGTGTCCGGCAGTGGAGGCTTCGCCTCGTGGCGCCTCCCCGGTTCGGATCGGCCCTCCGGGACAGCACTTCGGTGTCGTCCCCGGCCCCGGGGGAGTAAGCAGGCGGTGGCGACTAGCTCACCATCTCCGACGGAGCCAGTGAACCTCTAGACGAGGATCGCTGGATTAGGTCGCGGGCCGGACTGCAATAATACAGTTAACTACATCAAGATAATGGAGAGAAAAGGGCTGGCTGTGCACACGAGCGAGCCCTGTCACTTATGATGCGGCCTGGGGCTTAGTGCGGGGGCGCCGTTCCGGACTGCTGTCAACGTCCCACGCGGTGTTGACCGCTAGGGCGCCCTTCCCCTTTTTGGGCGCTTTAGCCTCCAGATGTGCCGAGGCCGCCCTCTTCTTCTTCTTCTCCTCGGGAGGAGGGTTGTTTTCCTCCTCCTCCTCCTCCTCGTCGTTGTCCTCAGGAACGGAGGCATGTGCCTCGTCATCTTCGGATGTCACGTCCGAAGTGCCCTTGCAACGGGGGCCACTCTTGGCCCCCTTGGCCTTCTTCTTGGTCTTCTTCTCTGGCGCCTTGTATGGCGCCGACACTAGCATCTCCGTTAGGCGCGGGATGACCGGTTCTTTGGGCAGCGGAGCCGGACACTGGATCCGCTTCGCCCTCTCGACCCAGTCCTAAAGGAACCATAATAAAAGCTCAGACGCCACCCTCGAAGCAATGAGGATGGGGATACGTCAGAAATAGCATACCTTGCTGGCGGGGTGTGTGCAATCATGGCCACGGTCCGAATCCGTGGCCGGTGGCTTCTCATTGCCCTTAAAAAGCAACTTCCAGGCGCCTTCGTGAGTAGTCTCGAAGAGCCTCGCCAAGGTCTGGTGCTTCTTCGAATTGAACTCAAACAAAGGGCGGCTTGGGCGCTGGCACGGAAGAATCAGGCGGACCACCATCACCTGGATGACGTCAACGAGCTTGACGTTCTTGGTCACCATGCTTTGAACACGCGTCTGCAGCGCTATCAGCTTGTAACGTGAACACCAGTCCGGACTCTTCTCGACCTAGGAGGTGAGTCGCATGGGAGCGCCGGAGCGGAATTCGGCAGCCGCGGCCCAGGTGGTGTCGCGAGGTTCTGTGATGTAGAACCACTGCTTCTGCCATTCCTTTACTATTTCCACAAAAGTGCCTTTGGGCCAGGAGACGTTGGATAGCTTGCTCACCATGGCTCCTCCGCACTCCGCGTGCTGGCCATCCACCACCTTCGGCTTCACGTTGAAGACTTTGAGGCACAGCCCGAAGTGGGGATGGATGCGGAGGAAGGCCTCGCACACAACGATAAACGCCGAGATGTTGAGGAAGGAGTTTGGGAACAGATCATGGAAATCTATCCCGTAATAATACATCAGCCCACGGACGAAAGGGTGGAGTGGAAACCCCAGCCCGCGGAAGAAATGAGGAAGGAATACTACCCTCTCGTCGGGCTCCGGCGTTGGGATGATTTGTCCCTCGGCCGGCAAGCGGTGGGCAATTCCCTTCACCATATATCCGGCCACTCGGAGCTCATTAATGTCCTCCTCCTTAATGGAGGAGACCATCCACTTGCCCTGACCACCAGATCCAGACATGGTTGCTTGAGTGGAAAGGAGATGAGAACTTGGGCGCTGGAGCTCGAGATCGGCAAGGCGGAGACAGAGAGAAAGCATGATAAGAGGAAGAGGGGATCCTTATCCTCTTATAAAGGCAGCAAACATTAAACGCCTCCTCACTCGCCTTTAGATTCGCCTATTCCCAAGGGTTGTGCAAACGGCACGGTTGGGTTACCCATGCCCGCATTGATGAGAATCCCGCAATAAGGGGACACGATCTCTGCTTTGACAAGACATGCCAATAGCAACCGCGTCTCGAAACGTGGGATGGCAGAAGAAAAACGGTTCAAAATTATAACCAGACAGACACGATATCGTGTTGTAAAGAAACTGTCAACAGATTATATCCGTGCAAATATTATATTCTCTCTGTGGGTGTGTGTGGTGTATAACAGGTTCGGATGCAATCATCACGTCCGAAGACTATCTTGGAGTTCGGAGAAAGGGAAACCCGCCTTGCAATGCCGAAGACAATCTGCAGGCCGGACTCCTCGTATTGAAGCCAGGTTCAGGGGCTACTGAGGGAGTCCTGGACTAAGGGGTCCTCGGGCGTCCGGTCTGCTATCCATGGGCCAGACTGATGGGCTGTGAAGACATGAAGACCGAAGACAATACTCATGTCCGGATTGGCCTCTCCTGGGCGTGGAAGGCAAGCTAGGCAATCAGCTGTGAAGATTCCTTCTTATGTAACCGACCCCATGTAACCCTAGATCTCTCCGGTGTCTATATAAACAGGAGAGCTTAGTCCGGATGGGACACATTCATTACCATATACACATAGGCTAGACTTCTAGGGTTTAGCCATTACGATCTCGTGGTAGATCAACTCTTGTAATACTCATATTCATCAAGATCAATCAAGCAGGAAGTAGGGTATTACCTCCATAGAGAGGGCCCGAACCTGGGTAAACATCGTGTCCCCCGTCTCCTGTTACCATCGATCCTAGATGCACAGTTTGGGACCCCCTACCCGAGATCCGCCGGTTTTGACACCGACAGTGAGCGCCGTACTCGTCGTCGAACGAGACGATGAGGGACACAAATTCCCAATCAAGAAACCAGTGTACTATGTATCGGCGGTCCTTACACCATGCAAATCTCGATAGCCGCATTATCCAAAGATAGCGTATGCGGTCTTCATGGAATCCCAGAAGCTGCGGCACTACTTTCAAGAGTGTTCGATCACGGTGGCATCCGAAGTACCACTCAATGACATCATAAATAATCAGGATGCCACCGGCCGCATAGCCAAATGGGCCATCGAGCTCTTACCATTTGAATAACATACAAGCCACGCCGAGCTATTAAATCTCAGGTGTTGGCCGACTTTGTCGCCGAATGGACGGAAGCCGAACTCCCTAAAGAGTACAGCACATACTCCAACTGGATCATGCACTTCGACGGCTCTAAAATGTTAGCCGGACTAGGGGTTGGCGTCATCTTAACATCCCCTACGGGGGACACAGTCCGCTATGTGTTACAAATCATGTATACAGACTCCAACAGTGCGGCCAAATACGAGGCACTCCTACATGGTCTCCGAATGGCTGTCTCTATGGGCATACAACGCCTAGAGGTGCATGGGGATTTGAACCTTGCAATATCCCAAATAAATGAAGAATTCGATGCAAAAGACCCAAAGATGGCTGCATACCAAAATGCCATACTCAAAATATCAGCTCGGTTTGAGGGGCTCGAGTTCCATCACGTTGCTCGAGATAGTAATCAGGCAGTGGTCACCCTTGCTCAAATGGGCGCTAAACGCGAGCCCGTCCCGCCTAACACCATTGTGGAAAGGCTCTTCAAGCCATCCGTGGTATGGCAGTATGAGAGCAGAAATACTAGTCTAGAGCCGATCATACCCCCATCTGCCAAAGACAATTCTGATATCATCCGGGGCTTGGGCACCGAAATGACACCTTCCGCCTATGTAATCATGGCCGTGATTGCTCCACGGACCGAACCCTTCCTGGCCTACCTTAATAGGCAGGATCTACCTGATGACCAGAATGAGGCCCGTCGCATAATCCGATGTTCTAAAGCCTATAAAGTTCACGAAGGTGAACTCTACAAGAAAAGTACTACTAGAGTCCTTCAAAGATGCATCTCCAAAGAGGAGGGGCGGCAGCTCTTGGCTGAAATACATGCTGGCTTAGGCAGCCATCACGCTGCAGCTTGGGCCCTTGTAAGCAAGGCCTTTCGTACAGGTTTCTTTTGGCCAACGGCCCGAGCAGACGCACAAGCCCTGGTGCAACGCTATGTGGGATGTTAGCTTTTCGCCAATCAAAGTCACATGCCGCCCACTACCTTAAGAACAATCAACATCACTTGGCCTTTTGCGGTCTGGGGGCTAGACATGGTCAGACCCCTTAAAGGGGGAAGCCATAAGAAGAAATATTTGCTGGTTATGGTGGATAAATTGACTAAGTGGATAGAGTCCAAACCGGTCAAAACGGCTGAAGCTGGGCCAGTGATTGAATTTATATCCGGCGTAGTACACCATTATGGTGTCCCACACAGCATCATCAATGACAATGGCTCCAATTTCACAGCCGATGAGGTGAAAGTTTGGTGTGCTAACTTGGGCATTAAGCTTGATTATGCCTCCGTATACCACCCTCAAACAAACGGTCAGGTCAAACGGGCTAATGGCCTGATAATGAGCGGCATCAAACCCAAACCAGTGCGATCCCTACAGGAGTCAGATAAACACTAGGTTGAGGAACTCGATTCCGTACTCTGGGGACTGCAGACTACGCCTAATCGCACGACTGGATACACACCTTTTTTCATGGTGTACGATGGAGAGGCCGTATTGCCCTGCGACATTATTCATGACTCACCTCGAGTGCGCATATATGAAGAGGGAGAAGCTGAGGTCGATCGGCAGGACGACCTAGACGGCGTGGAGGAGGAGCGGGATATTGCACGAGCCCGTTCCGCATTTTATCAACAACAGGCTCGAAGATACCAAAGCAGACAAGTGTGGGCCAAGACTTATAATGTCGGCGAACTCGTTCTACGCCTCCCAGAGAAGAAAAAGGACAAGCTCAAACCAAAATGGGAGGGCCCCTTCATTATAGATGAAGTTCTCATAGGAGGAGCCTATCGCCTTCGCAATGCATCGGATAATCGCCTAGAGCCAAATCCATGGAACGCTGCCCGGCTCCGAAGATTCTACGCATAAGTTCGACCATGTTTCTTGTACATCCCTTTTCTTCTCTCTCTTCTACATTTGTTTTTGTTTTCTTTTTTATACGTTTCCCAGGATGTGTTCGGATAAGCCAAACTCTTTAGGGGTACACATCTTAAAATGTATACACCCCACCATGACTGGGGGCTTCCTTCAACCGAAGCTTATTGTTATTCAGAGCCTAGAGCTCACTATTTATACGTCGTTTGTTTATATACACTTTTTGCCATTATATGCACCTCTATGACTTAAGTTTTTGCCAAGCTGAGTTGCCTCGCTCCTGTGTTTATGCCCTACGTTCCCGATTGTTCGGCTAGGGCGTAAAGGGAGCACCTCTACGATTGTTACAGCCGGGTCATTCGGACATGTACCTCAGATGGATGAAGCCGAAAGCTAGCGTTCTTAAGAGAATAATTGGTCGGCAATCAAACGACAGATTGTTACATTCTTTCACCCTTCTAACATTACGGGACAATTTTTCCGTCATACGGACCAAAACCCAAGCACGCATATTTCAAGCATGCCAACTAAAGGAAAGGAACGCTTAACGGAACTATTCTACTTGGAAGATGTTTCTTACATCTGTAATATAACGTACTCCCGAACTAAATCTTTGTCTGTTAGAGCACAATGACTGGGTTGCCTGGTTTTCGGACATAGTGAATGTTTCTTGCATTTCATAATAGTATCCGGAAACACTCCACCATTTTGGTTTGGAGGTCAAAGCTGAAAGTCCGCAATGACAATCTTTTCATGTTCGGTTGAAGAGACAGGATGACCATATAGTACATTAATACATTGAATCAAATACCTATTCCTTTTCTATCCCATCTATAAGTCTGTCTAGCCTACAGTCTTCTTGCGAATATTTCACCGCTATCATTACTTGGTCATACACCATGTTCAATGGGATTTCTTTCCCATCTGGTCCCTGTGGCCCCACTCATGACATATGATTTGGATCTAGCTTCGTAAAGGGTGTTTTCACCATTGCCCAGGCTTCTTGTGTGCCTTCACGGCAGGCGGACGTCTTCCATAGCTCAAAGCGGCGACGGACACCTTTGAACAGGTTTGCCAAACCCTCCATACTTTCTGGAGGGGTATCGGATGGCCACAACGCCTTGGCCATACTCTTCTTGGACTTCCGGGCCTGCTCATGCACCATGGACAACTCCTTCAGCACGTCACCTTGAAATCCGGACACTTCTTTTTCCGACCGACCAGTTAGTAGACCTGTAGCAATAGAATTATGACGTTCCGAATTAAGGACCGAACATGAGTCTCTCTGATGGTTTTAAAAGAACATACCGAACATGCCGCCCTTCAACTTTTCATTCTCTTTTTGAGCGGTCGATAGCTGGGCCTTTAAGCTCTCTATCTCTTTGGATTGTTTGTCTTTTTTCTCCTCATGTTTCTTCTTCTCGAAAGTAATCATTGTGGCCTTTTTCATTTCCGCGAGTTCGGCGGTGACGGCATTCAGCTGCGTCTGGTTTGTTTTCAGCTCCTGGGATACGATACCATTCTTCTCCTTGAGAACCTAAAGGTCACATCAATCCTTAAATCGGTTAGCTTCACCGCTTTAAGTCTCGGGGCTACTTGCATATGTCTATAAAAATTGCACGAATAGTTACATGTATATCCTTTGAGAACAGTTGAGTAACTCCGGCAAGTCCCTCTCGAGCGGCGCGGATATATGCATCCACCAAGCTGAGTGCGGTAAATTCCTGCTCAGAAAAGGTTGGAGCACACATGGCCTCTCTCAGCCTGCGGCAATTCATTACGCTCTCCACCTCGGAATTCGTGACAGATACGTCATCTGAATCCTCATGAGGCAGTGGAACTGGCATTGCCTCAGCCCTCATCCCATTTGACGAGTCCGGCGCCGGATTGGCCGACATTCAACTAGTAGGGCATTTTCCCACTGTCTGTCGCGTACTCCTCCTGAATCAAAGGTAGAGGGAAACGTTAATAATCCAAACTCGTACACAGGCACGTATTATATGGACATACCTTTTTGAAGGATGAGAAGTTTCTACAGCACTCCCGGTCTCCTTTCCTTTTGAACAATTGCCCTACGTAGGGGCGAGGGGGTGTAGCCCGCTGAGCGCCGGTCCTGTAAAGTACGGTTTAGTACAATGGATAAAGGTGCAAATAGAGACTTCTTTAAGGCTCAAAGAATAATTACGATGGAGAAGGGATAGGGGCGGGGGTAATCAGCTGCGATAGCCACTTCTGAGCCGTCAAGGCTCGCCTGATAAAATACCCCGTCATCAAACTCTATGTATACATCCGGATCCTCGCATAAGCCAGGGTCTTCGAGGTGGTTGTGATCCTCTGGTTGTGGGGGGGGGGGGGGCTGTGAACGTCCTCGGCCATCTTCCTCCATGAATGTTTTATAGCAACAAAAGAACAACTTGATTAGCACACTATGGCAACAACAAAGAAACACAGGTGATCGAAATCTTACCCATTCAATGGGGTTGTACATGGAATAGCCTTCCCGACAATTTAAGTGGAGGAAGTCTTCTTTTTCACACTTATACAGATCGGCCAAGATCGTGGCCAATTCGCCAGGGGTATCCGGACCCTTGCATCTATAGCGGGATGCGTCGTCTTCTCCGTCGTAGCACCATAAAGGAGTTACTCTGGACTGGAGAGGCTGGACACTTCTTTTTAAGGCAATGGTCATGACCTCGATTATCGAGAGCCCGGTATGCGCTAGTAATCTGACCTTGCCAACAAACCTTTTTATTTCCACACTATCCTCCTCCTTAGGACATCTGGGACGCCAGTTGAGGCGCTTCTTTAAGGGGGCGCTGGAAAACTCAGGAAGGCCGCGTTGAACTGGGTCCAACAGTGGGACGCTATCCATATAAAACCACTCCAAAGACCATTGTGGATATATTTCTTTGGGAGTGCCAACAGGATATCCGGATCCGGCTATACGCCACACTTTGGCGACGCCCACTTCAAATATAGAGCCTCCTCGATGGTGGGGGACGAGGCAAAAGAGCTTTCTCCATAGTTCGAAATGGGCCTCGATGCCCAAGAACAGTTCATAGAGGGCAACGAAACCTGAGATGTGCAGAACCGAACCTGGGGTGAGGTTGTGCAGCTGGATGCCGTAAAATTCCAATAAACCCCTAAGAAAGGGATGGATTGGAAATCCTAAGCCCCATAGAAGGAATGGAACGAAGCACACCCTCTCCTCTTTGTTAGGATTGGGGAAATTTTCAGCCATCACATCGTTGCTGATGGAGGCCAATCCAGCTCGAATAGAGACTAGATCCGCGAGGGGAAGATATCCCTGCGTCTGGAGTCGATTCAGCTGAAGATGAGGCACTGAGCATCTCTACCAATCGCGCTCTTGAGGTCCATGGGGGCGCTGGCCATGTTTGGAAGCTTTTTCGTGGCTAAACTTGTCGTGTTTTCTGCGCGATGTGGATAGCACTAGGAAGATTTGACCTCTTTATATATAGGCGATGTCTGCGTGTGGCAGGGTGTTTTCTTTTTAATAAAAAATTGTGGACCGTTCGCATTCGCCCAGCGCGTGGAAATCGAGGCGACGGGGAAGAAGTCATTAAGGCAGAACAAGGAAGCCAGAGCCGAACTATTATCCGTGTAGTGTATGGTGAATAACTAACCTTGCAAAAGCCGAAGACGTAAGCCGAATACTGCATCGTCGTTTGAAGGCTAGTTCGAGGGCTACTGGGGGAGTCCTGTACTAAGGGGTCCTCGGGTGTCCGGGCTAATTTATATGGGCCAGACTAATGGGCCGTGAAGATTCAAGGCGGAAGGCCTTCCCCCATGTCCGGGTAGGACTCTCCTATGTGTGGACGGCAAGTTTGGGTCCAGATATGTAATTTCCTTCCTTCGCAAACCGATTCTGTGTAACCCTAGACCCCTCCGGTGTGTATATAAACCGGAGGGTGTAGTCCATGGAGGGGAAGAGAATTCACATAGGCTAGACAGCTAGGGTTTAGCCATTACGATCTCGAGGTAGATCAACTCTTGTAACCCCTATACTCATCAAAGTCAATCAAGTAGGAAGTAGGGTGTCGGTGTCAAAACAGGCGGATCTTGGGTAGGGGGTCCCGAACTGTGCGTCTAGGCGGATGGTAACAGGAGACAAGGGACACGATGTTTTTACCCAGGTTTGGGCCCTCTCGATGGAGGTAATACCCTACTCCTGCTTGATTAATATTGATGATATGGGTAGTACAAGAGTAGATCTACCACGAGATCAAGGAGGCTAAACCCTAGAAGCTAGCCTATGGTATGATTGTCGTTCATCCTACGGACTAAAACCCTCCAGTTTATATAGACACCGGATAGGTTAGGGTTACACAGAGTCGGGTTACAATGGTAGGAGATCTACATATCCAGACGCCAAGCTTGCCTTCCAAGCCAAGGAAAGTCCCATCCGGACAAGGGACGAAGTCTTCAATCTTGTATCTTCATAGTCTTGGAGTACGGCCGTGGACGATAGTCCGGCTATCCGGACACCCCTAGTCCGGACTCCTCAAGAGTCTCCGAACCAGGCTTCAATGACGATGAGTCCGGCGCGTTGATTGTCTTCGGCATTGCGAGGCGGGTTCTTCTCCAAATTCCATATACTTGTCGAATAGCGTCCGGCTTCTGATAAATGCTGCGCTCCTCGGCTTCTGCGCCCAATAATGGCCATCTTCCACGTGTTTGAATGAATGCGAAAAGCCAGGGCATTTTTACAATTACCCCCCTAGCCGCGCAAATGAGCCGCTTATAAAAGGGGCAAGGATCTAGATCTGAGTCACACCATCCCCCCTTTGCGTGCTTTCATCGGAGCGCCTCTGACCAAAGCCCATTCCATCATGGACAGTCGACGGCTCCTCCTCTCGCCTCCCAGCCCCAGCCAGAAATTGGGAGAGATGCTTAGTCCCGCATAGAGAGCTAGTTATACCCAAGCCAAGGGATTTCTCCTCCGCCTTCATGGTTCCGGTTCGAGCCGGACTTGCCACCTACATGGGCGGAAAGGGCAGAGAGCGCCCCGATCCCTCTAAAGGAGAGCGGGTGTGCTTCATCTCTTATCTAGTAAGAGGACTCGATTTCCAATCCATCCGCTTTCTTCGGGGCTCTTGGAGTTCTACGCCTCCAGCTGCACCATCTTACTCCTGCCTCCATCTTGCACATCGCGGGCTTCGTGGCCCTTTGCTAACTGTCCCTGGGAATCGAGGCTCATTTCGGCTGTGGAAGAGAATATTCTGCCTAGTACCCCGCTCTCATGAGGGGTCAATATATCAAGTGGGCGGAGCCGAGCTATGGCGCATCGCCGGACCGGATACCTATCCGAACCCCAAAGAAGGCATCTCAAGACTGGCCTTCGAATGGTTTTACATGGAGGACGCCCCGCTGCCGGATCCTGCTCGGATCGGCTTCCGGAGTTCAGCAATGCTCCTCAAGAAGCGCCTAAGCTGGCACCCTCGAGCCCCGGAGAGAAGATGACCGGGATGTCCGCTATTTGATGAGCCGAATAAGGTTACTGGCTCATGCCGGATTGACCATGACAGGAGTCATGGCAATCTGCATTATGAGGGGAGTGCAGCCGCTCCAATACAGGGGCCACCCCATGTGGGACTTCAACGGGGAGGACGATGCCACCCGTCATGGCCGCAAAGGGACAGGATCGGTCACCGAACTGGTGAAGATCTTGTCTGCCATGTACAAAGGAGAGGAGGAGGATTTCCTCCGCGTCAACCCACTGAAGGAGTTTTCTTCGAATAATCCTCGAAGCTGGGTAAGCAAACATCTTTGTGACCTGTCCGATCCATGTTCCCATAGTTAAATATCTCATTTCATGGTTTTTGCGCAGAACTGCGCCGGACCGTGGAGAAGATACACAGCCTGCTCCCACAACCCGAGGATCCGAGCGGTCCTCGATCCGACCTCCAAGAGGATCCGGATATAACGGTGGAGTTGATCGACGGGTGTTCTACCAACTTAGCATCGATAACGCTTTGGTAGCCATTACGGCCGACACCCGGAATACTTCCAGCCCTACGTAATCTGAGACCAAGATCCCAAAACCCCGATAATGACCCATCCGTTCTTATTTTTTATCACCGTATACCAATGGTGTTTCGCAGGGGGTTCCTTCGAGGCGGGAAGCCGAGCCTGCGGCGGCTGGTCAACAAGGAGCAGCGCGGCCCCGCAGGTTAAAAAGAAGTGCGGTCCGGATTGAAACTCCGCCGCAACGGTATAGCGTGTCACCATACTCCCCGGATTGATTCCTGGAAGGCGTACTAACGCTGATGCTCTTTTCAGGAAAAAGAGCGCTCGCCGGACTAAGTCCTGAGAGATTGCCAATCGAACCTTCACCGGCCAAGCTTCAAAGCCGGGTCCGGAGGCTGAGGCGAGCATGAGACGTGCGTCGGATGCTCCTCCGACAGAGGATGCCGACAGGTTTGTTGGGGAACGTAGTAATTTCAAAAAAATTCCTACGATCACGCAAGACCATGGTGATGGCATAGCAACGATAGGGGAGAATGTCCGTCCACGTACCCTCGTAGACCGAAAGCGGAAGCGTTATAACAACGCGGTTGATGTAGTCGACGCCTCCACGATCCGACCGATCCAAGCACCGAACGTGACGGCACCTCCGAGTTCTGCACACGCTCAGCTCGATGACGATCCCCGGACTCCGATCCAGCAAAGTGTCGGGATGAGTTCCACAGCATGACGGCGCAGGACGATGATGATGCTCCACCGACGCAGGGCTTCGCTTAAGCTCCGCGACGATATGACTTCTCCGGCGCAGGCTTCGCCTAAGCTCCGCGACGATATGACCAAGTGGAATATGGTGGAAGGGGCACCGCACGGCTAAGGCAAGATCCGTAGATCAACTTGTGTGTTCATGGGTGCCCCTGCCCCAGTATATAAAGGAGGGAGGGAGGAGGAGGCCGCCCTAGGAGGGCGCGCCATGGTGGAGTCCTACTAGGACTCCCTAGTCCTAGTAGGATTCCACCTCCCTTGTTGGAGTAGGAGAGGGGAAAGAGGGGAGAAGGAGAAGGAAAGGGGCTGCGCCCCTGTCCACCTGGACCTGAGGAGGGCGCAGGCCTCCTCCCTTTGGCCTTTCTCCTCTATTCCCGTATGGCCCAATAAGGCCCATATACTCCCGGCGAATTCCTCGTAACTCTCCGGCATCTCAAAAATACCCAATCATTCGAACCTTCCAACTCCGAATATAGTCGTCCAATATATCGATCTTTACGCCTCGACCATTTCGAGACTCCTCGTCATGTCCCCGATCTCATCCGGGACTCAACTCCTTCGGTACATCAAAACTCATAAACTCATAATATAACCGCCATCGAAACCTTGCGTGCGGACCCTACGGGTTCGAGAACTATGTAGACATGACCTAGAACTATTCTCGTCAATAACCAATAGCGAACCTGGATGCCCATATTGGCTCCTACATATTCTTCAAGATCTTTATCGGTCAAACCGCATAACGACATACGCGTTGTTCCCTTTGTCATCGGTATGTTACTTACCCGAGATTCGATCGTCGGTATCCAATACCTAGTTCAATCTCGCTACGGTAAGTCTCTTTACTCGCTCCATAATACATCATCTCACAACTAACTCATTAGTTGTAATGCTTGCAAGGCTTAAGTGATGTGTATCACCGAGAAGGCCTAGAGATACCTCTCCGACAATCGGAGTGACAAAACCTAATCTCGAAATACGCCAACCCAACAAGTACCTTTGGAGACACCTGTAGTACTCCTTTATAATCACCCGCTACGCCAGACGCTTTGGTAGTACCAAAGTGTTCCTCCGTAAACGGAGTTGCATAATCTCATAGTTATAGGAACATGTATGGGTCATGAAGAAAGCATTAACATACTAAACGATCAAGTGTTAAGCTAACGGAATGGGTCATGTCAATCAGATCATTCAACTAATGATGTGACCTTGTTAATCAAATAACAACTCCTTGTTCATGGTTAGGAAACATAACCATCTTTGATTAACAAGCTAGTCAAGTAGAGGCATACTAGTGACACTCTGTTTGTCTATGTATTCACACATGTATTATGTTTCCGGTTAATACAATTATAGCATGAATAATAAACATTTATCATGAAATAAGGAAATAAATAATAACTTTATTATTGCCTCTAGGGCATATTTCCTTCAAGGTTGTCCGCCACCAACTCTGAGGTGGAGAGCGCCTTGAATCACAGGCATCGCCGGACAGTTCTTCGTGACGCATGTTTCTCCCAAGAGGCCTTGAATGCCTTTGATCCGGGAGATGCGCACCTCCGTGCCGCTCAAGATGGTCTAGCCAGAGCCACGGAGCAGTATGTAAAGGACATACGGGTAAGAAAATCTGACAGTTATGTATGCCAGTAGCCCCCGAGACTTAAAATAGTTAGAATAACTGATTTAAGGATCATTTGTTATGCAGGATCTTACAGAAAAGAATACCCGACTGTCCCAGGAGCTTGAAGAGTGCAAGGCCCAACTTGAGGTCGCACTAGCCGCTACAGGGGGAGCTACAGATGCCCCCTCTGGTAATATATGATTTTTTAAAAAATAAATAGTTTATAAAGTGCGGCGGGTGTGTAAATCTGACCAAAACATCGCAGATGGCACCGGACTAGATCCGGACAATCAACAGCTCTTACGCCAGTTAAAGGCCGGCGAGAGCGTGCTTACGAGGGTGCGGCAGGAGAAGAATAACCTCCAAGACGCCAACACCAAGCTGGGTGAGGAACTAAAGGACGTTCGCGCCCAGCTTGTCCGACCAGAAGGAGAATCAGCGGCTTCGTCTGCTGCATTTTCAAGAAGTGCTTGAGTGAACTTTGAAAAGAGTTCGCAAGGAAGGCCACTAACATAAACATGTATGTAGGTTTGCTCACAGGTCGCCCCGAGGAGGAGATGCCCAGTTCTTCGGTGATCTTCTTCCCGAATTATGCCACCGCACGAACGAGTCCGGCAGTGATGAAAGGCATCGCCAAGCCTTGTGGCTATCTATCTCCTGCCTCAAGGCATTGGGGAGCTGGCGGAGCTGCTTCAAGGAGCACTGCGCGCTCCGGCTATGAAAGATATCGGCCTGCCGTCAAGGCGCCAGGAGGCTCGGGCCATGGTGAAGACGCTGGTACACGGTTGCTGACCCAAACCACATGGCCGAGGTCGGACTGTGGGGCGGATGGGATGGAGATCCTGTAAGCTTAGTGTACAGCCAAGTAGAGTTGGCCCCAAGTATTCCCAAAGAAGATTGTAAATTAGATAGCCTATTAGATGGCATTGAGGAGGAATACAATGAGTCGAGTTGACTATGTAAAAATATGACATGAAAGAATGTCTTCTAGCCGGATTGTAGATCGTTTGTCATAGCAGACCTTTTCGCTTCGACCTCCGGACCCAATAGTCTGGAGTGTGTCCGAATACCTTCGTGGTTATATAAGAACCGTGGTATGCATGGAGACCAGGCGTAGGGGTCATTGTTGCTGTGACGCATAAGTGCCCAACTAGTTATGTTATATTACATGGGTAGTAAGAAACATCTTCCAGGGAGAATAGTTCTGTTAAGGGTTCCTTTCGCTGGGATGCATGCTCTAAAGTGCATGTCAAAGCTGCTATAAAAGCATAAAATCATCTGGGGGCAGATGGGTAAATAGTTAAAAATCATCTTTCAGTTCACCGACCGAATATTCCCTTAAGAACGCTAGCTTTCGGCTTCACCCAGTCTGAGGTACACATCCGGTGAGCCGGCAGTAGCAATCGCAGAGGTGCTCCCTTTACCACCTAGCCGAACAATCGGGAACATAGGGGTAAGCACAGGAGCCAGGCAACCCAGCTTGGCCAAAACTTAAGTCATATCGATGCATATAATGGTGAATAAAAGGTACATGCGAAAGTTTAACACATGTGCTGGGCATGAAGCCCGTATAAATAAGCTTCTGTTAAATAAGCCCCCAGGTATAATGAGCACGGACAGCGCGTCAAGTGTGTGCGGCAAAGGCGCAAACGAGCCTCTAGAGGCTACAAGAAGAAGAAGAGGGAAGGAGAGAAATAAAAGACAGCAAAAGGCAGAAATAAAGAATGTGGACGGAGGAAGGAGACGAACTTGGAGTCCAGCACCTAGGTGTAGAATCTTCGTAGACGGGCTGCGTTCCATGGGTTCGGCTCGAGTCGGTTATCCAATGCGTTTCGCAGACGGTATGCTCCGCCGGTCAGGACCTGGTCGATGATGAAGGGACCTTCCCATTTGGGCTTGAGTTTGTCCTTTTTCTTGTCCGGCAGGCGTAGAACTAGTTCACCAACATTATAAGCTTTGGCCCGCATTTCCTCGCTTTGATATCTTCGAGCCTGCTGTTGATGTAATGCGGAACGAAGCTTTTGCCAGTCGCGCCCTCCTCCAATGCGTCCAAACTATCCTGCCGATCGAGCTCGGCTTCTCTTTCTTCATACATGCGTCGCGAGGTGAGTCATGTATTATGTCGCAGGGCAAGACTACCTCGCCGCCGTACACCATGAAGAATGGTGTGAATCCGTAGTACGATTCGGCGTGGTCCGCAGCCCCCGTAGTACGGAGTCGAGCTCCTTGACCCAAAGGCTTGTTAGATTCCTTGAGGGACCGCACTAGTCCGGGTTTAATGCCGCCATGATTAGACCGTTTGCCTGCTCGACTTGGCCGTTGGTTTGAGGGTGATAGATCGAGGCGTAATCGAGCTTGATGCCCATGTTTTTGCACCATGATTTGACCTCATCGGTCGTGAAGTTGGTGCCATTATCAGTGATGATATCGTGGGGACACCGTAACGGTGCACTACCCCGATATGAAGTCTATCACTGGTCCGGATTTGGCCGCTTTAACTGGTTTGGCCTCTATCCATTTGGTGAATTTGTCCACCATGACCAATAGGTATTTTTGCTTGTGGGTTCCTCCTTGAGGAGTCCGACCATGTCAAGCCCCTGCATCGCGAACGGCCAGGTGATGGGTATAGTTTTAAGGGCGGTGGGTGGCATGTGGCTTTGGTTAGCAAAAGCTGGCAACCGACGATCGTTGGACTAAGTCCTCGCGATTCGCCCGGGCCGCCGGCCAATAAAATCCTGTCTGGAAGGCCTTGCCTACAAGGGCCCGGGCTGCGCGTGGTGCCCACCCAATCCGGCATGAATTTCAGCCAGAGGTTTCGCCTTCCTCTTCGGAGATACAACTTTGAAGGACTCCGTAGTGCTTTTCTTATAAAGCTCTCCTCATGGACTTTATAGGCTTTAGAGCGCCGTACTATGCAGCGAGCCTCATTTTGGTCTTCGGGAGTTCCTGCCTAGTTAGGTAGGCTAGAATGGTTCCGCCCACGGGCGATAACCGCCATTATTTCGTGAGCGAGGGTGTTATATTGGGGCGGAGCCTCCGGTTGTGTCGAATGTTCGGCGTCAGTAAAGGCGGTTGGGTCCGGATTGTTATTGCGGACTTCCTTCCCATAGTACGGATGGCTTGAACAGCCGCTCCAAAAATATATTGGGTGGGACGGCATCGCTTTTGCACCGATGCGTGCCAATATATCCGCCACCGGTTGTTATCCTGGGCTATATGATGAAATTCGAGCCCTTCAACCGTCTGACATTTTTAGGACCGCATTACGGTATGCTGCCATTTTCGGATCTTTGGCGCCAAAGTCTCCGCTTATTTGAGATATTGCGAGGTTTGAATCTCGGCGCACCTCTAGGCGTTGAATGCCCATGGAGACGCCATCCGGAGGCCGTGCGTAAGGGCCTCGATTCGCTGCGTTGTTGGAGTCCGTATACATTATCTCAAGGACGATTGGACTGTGTCCCGGTTGGGGACGCCAGACGACGCCAGCCCTAGGCCAGCCAACATTTTGGAGCCGTCAAAGTGCATGATCCAATTGGACTATGCGCCGCATTTTTAGGGAGTTCGCCGGTCCATTCGCCAATGAAGTCGGCCAAAACCTGCGACTTAATAGCTCGTCGTGGCTTATAAGTTATGTCGAATGGGAGGAGCTCTATGGCCCATTTAGCAATCCGGCCCGTCGCGTTGCGGTTGTTTATAAGCCGGTTATCGAACACTCTTGAAAGTAGTGTCGCAGCTTCCGAGATGCCATGAACACCGCGTATGCTATCTTTTGATAGTGTGGGTACCGGGACTTGCATGGAGTTAGGACAAGGGACACATAATAAACCGGTTTTGAATAGGGAACCGTGTCCGTCCGCTTTCGCTCGACAACGAGCACCGCGCTGACAACTTGATGTGTTGCGGAGATGTATAATAGCATTGGTTCACCCACATTGGGCGCGGCCAAGACCGGATTTGTTGCCAAAATGGCCTTTATTTCTTCGAATCCGGTCGTGGCGGCATCCGTCCACTCGAAGTGTTCGGTGCGGCGGAGGAGGCGGTAAAGAGGTAATGCCTTTTCTCCTAAACGGGAGATAAAGCGACTTAGAGCCGCCACGCATCCCATCAATTTTTGTATTTGTTTGAGGTCTTTTGGAATATCCAATTGTGGCAGAGCTTGAACCTTGGCTGGGTTTGCTTCAATTCCTCTACCGGACACAATGAAGCCCAGGAGCTTTCCGGCTGGAACGCCGAAGACGCATTTTTCGGGATTGAGCTTGATGTCATATTTTTGAAGATTGTCGAATGTGAGCCTCAAGTCGTATACTAGAGTTTCGACGTGCTTGGTTTTGACGACCACGTCATCTACATATGCTTCCACCGCTTTGCCGATCTGGTTTGCGGACATGTCCGAATCATGCGCCGATATGTTGCGCCATGCTTTTGAGCCCAAAGGGCATTGTGTTGAAGCAGAATGGGCCGTATGGAGTGATGAATGCTGTTGCAGCTTGGTCTGGCTCCGCCATCTTGATTTGGTGGTAGCCGGAGTACGCGTCGAGGAAGCACAATGAGTCGTGTCCTGCTGTAGCGCCAATGATTTGATCAATTCGAGGGAGGGGGAAGGGATCCTTTGGGCAAGCCTTATTTAGGTCTTTGAAATCAACACATAGGCACCAGGATTTATCCTTCTTTGGTACCATCACCAGGTTCGCTAGCCAGTCCGGATGTTTTATATCTCTGACATAGGGTTTTAACTCCATTAAGAGGGCCCGAACCTGGGTAAACATCGTGTCCCCTTTGTCTCCTGTTACCGTCGATCCTCAGACGCATAGTTCGGGACCCCCTACCCGAGATCGGTCGATTTTGACACCAGCAGGAGGCAGCAGCGGCACCACGGGCATGGCATTGAGCTTGCGCAAACGGACTGTCGCAGCTTGCAAGAGCAGCATGCGCAACGAGCAGGTACATCACATCCCTGATTATATCTAATTCAACTATTCAATTTCTGGCCAATAGTTAAACCTGACGGTGTTGTAAAACTGCTAGTATGTAGGGAATCTATGAGAAAATGAAACCAATTTCTGCTTATTTTATTACTTCCCCAATCAATACTGAACTGATTGAACCTAATGTATCTAATCAAGTTTCCGGTGCAAACATACAAGCTCATGTTGTTCTTGAGCCTGAAGTGTCTAACGAACAGACTGCTAATGAAGGATTTGATGCAAACATTTTACATGCTCCTGGTGATGAACATATAGTGTCTAATGAGGGATCTAATGCAAGCATTTTGCAAGCTCCCGTTGAAGGATTTAGTGTTTAATGATGATCTGCTATGTTGAGGGAGACATAGAGATTTCCAGGCATTGATGACAAGCAAATTATTGTACATTTTCATGGCTTGAGGAAACGTCGAGGTGATCTACCAGAAAGTCCCCGTATCATGACAACGTAGCATAAATACTTTTCTAATCTGTTGTTTGAAACTATTGGCATACTTGTGCAGGATAGATATATTGATATGCAATTTGCGCACTGGTTATAGGTGCAATTACACTTTGATATTTTTAGCCAGAGAATGAATAATTCAAGCAGGTATAGACCATGTTAGTAGTCTTTGTACACCATGTTGCATTTTGTGTTTTTTGGTCCTTACATCATTTAGTTTTTTATAATCTGAACTACTTTGGATCATTAGCTGGTTTTCAAAGTGCATGTAGCTTCACATTTCTCAAGTTATGTTGATTTCCGAGTTCAAGTGCCTTCGTATTTTTTAAGTTAAATTTTCACCCCTGGTAACTTGAATTCATGGATCCGCCACTGCACACAAATCATACACGCATGCCAGTGCAAATTAAATGAAATGCAGGGACTTACGCTGGCTCGTTGTATAGGCGCACTGCAGCTCTGCTTGCACTTGGGATGTTCCATGTAAAAGTCCATGTTACCACTTGCTTGGATGTACAGGCCTTGTGCTCCTTGCATCCCCATCTGCATTTTTGACACTGTGAATGTTTGATCGAATAAGAGGAATCGACCTTGCCGTTGTACCGGAGGACATATACTTACAAGGTTATACAGGTGTGCAGGATGTGTACTAGATCCCGTAGCACCGTCATGCTTCGCTAAAAATGGTTTTGCTTGTTTTAGATAATATCTCCAGAAGAAATAAGAGTTAAAGTCAGAGTTGCATAGGTGTGTAAGCTAAGAGAGCAGTGAAAGGATATCCAAACATCGTCGAAACAGTGCACAAGGGAGTGATATGTGGATACCTAGTTCGGGCCAGCGTTTGGGCATGCTCGCCTACCTAGAGTGCGTGTCACTTCAGAGCTGTTGAGGGTGATGGGTTGGCGTTGGCTGGCTGCGCACGGATGCAGATCTTGAGTGGCAGCAGAGTGCTATGATGCAGTGGACGAGACCGTTGGTGAAGCCCCAACGGCCTCGGGGGTGGGGGGGGGAGGTGCGACGATGTGCTTGGTGAAGTAGCCCCGGTGAAGTGGGAGACGACGTCGGTGAAGCGCACCTGATGCGGTGGAAGTCGGCGTCTGTGAGGCACGTCGGTTGCGGCGGCCGATATTGTCGGTGGACCACCCGGTGCGGTGGACGAGGGCGTAGATGAGGTAGCTCCGGTGCGGTGGTGAAGCGAGGCCGTCGTCTTCGTCGTCGTCGTCCGACACAGAGGTGGGGAAGGAGACGAGACGAGGGGCGATTTGAACTTTGCTTGGGTTGGCAGCGAATTAGGGATTTGAGCGCTCTAGGCGCGAAAGGGGACGGTGGAGAAGAGAGATTTTGCAGGGCTGAAATTGGGGCCGCCAAATATTTCAACCCGAAACGTGGAAGCACAAAATTATTTTGTCGTCGTTCTTTTTTTGGGTTGGGGGAGGGAAGGAGGGGGTGGGTGGCTGGTTGCTAGCGTCCGTACGACACACACGACCACCACAACACGACCCTGGTCTGCCCGGTGCGCCTACATTTAAGAATGCAAATGAATCTTCTTTCATTTGCACATGAATCTGTTTGTATTACCATAACCGTGTTTTCCTTGCAAATAATTAGTCATTCAAAACGAGATACTATAAATTAATTAATAAGGAGTTATTTGAATTAGAGTGTGTGTCACATAACGATCTCCAATTCTAATGTGGATTTCGCATTTCACGGTATCCATGCTACTTTTTTAATACAAATTCATATGTATATGATGAACACCATGGTAGTGAGAAAACTTTGGATGGATTCAAACATATGACCTACAAAATAGCACAACAATCGAGTCAATGTCAATTTTTCCAAACCTAGTATGGCACGAATTCGAAATAATTACCCATATGCATGGTCCTCAACTCAAATCTTACAATGTACACTAAATTGCAACGTCAATATTAAGTCTCGTACTATCTGCATTCAAATGTTGTATTTAGCCCCCCCCCCCTCGGCACACATACTTCCTGTATCGAACAATCTTCCTCTCCTAACCACCTTAGGAAGCTATCGGTTTTCGACACATGTTCATTTTTTCTCTTCATGTTTCGATCTCTAACTCTCTCAACTACACAACCCCCCTTTTCCACTCTGTTACCAAATGTATCTACCTCACACACCCGCCATTGCACCCCATGCCGAGCTCTCTCTTTCTCTCTCTCTTTACCTCCCACCCTCTCTCGCTAGTTACATGCATTGCCTATCTAGCCCCCCCTCTCGTGCGCACGCACGCATGTTGTCTATCTAGGTCACTCTCTCGAGACTGTCTGACTTTTTCTTTCGCACGGCGGGCCACACTTGCTCAATATCGCTCTCTTTATCTGAGTCTCGATTAATATCGTTCTTTGTGTTGTTTGGGTTATCCTCCCACCCTCCCCCACTTAGATCTAACCTCCCCCTTAACGCCCCGTGCCCACCTCCTCCGCTCCAAATATCATGCACCAAACAGCCAAAAGAAAATCCATGATCTCTGTCTTCCCCCGATTACTCTCTCTCCCCTACGGTTACTCTCTCTCTCTCACCCCAGTTCCATGACCTCCGACGCTGCTGCTCCCGCCGCCGCTCCCGCCGCCTCCGTCTTCGAGTTCGGCTAGGTCCGACAAGCTACCGCGGTGTCGCTCACCGGCCTGGCTCCCCGCAGTACTCTCCTCCGATCCTCCGCCGCCGCGACGTCCTCTGCGCCCCTGCATCAACCCTAGGCGCCATGGGTCGCCGGCGCGGCTCCTACATCTCCTCACGTTTGTAGGCACACTACCCCGAATCTCTACACACACTGCTACTAGTTCGGGCTCGACATTGCTGCTTCGCCTTGGCTACCTCAACTCCAACACCTGCGATTCAGTTTCAGTAAGGCACTTCCCTCCTCTGCTCTTACCTGCTCTGGTTCTTTGTGTGTCATGGCCATCATTCCACGTTTCATTCTTTGCCGTCGATCACGATTTTGATCTCCTTGACACCGCTATACTGCCCCTACCACTACCGCTGTTTCCGCTGGAGCAACAGGAACAACACCCCTCCATTGGCAGGAGTCTACGGATCTATGGTCGTACCGTTACTGTGAACTCCACCACCGTGTTTGTCATACTATTCAATTTAGCTGCCGCTCCAAGGATTGTATCATAACTTGCTGATGGTTTCTTCGTTGTTGTGGTTCCTGGCTCATTTGGAATACTCACATGACATGGGTGACAACTGTGCTGCTAATTCAACACCATATACCCCTCAAGCAGGTGAGGGTGCTGGCCATGTACTCTCCCTGTCCCTAAATCTTACTGTATGCTTCTACTTCTGTCAATTGTAATTTATTTTTGTGCAGTCCTGACAGTTTGGTCGTCCTGTGATGTAATGCATATAACTGAACTTGTGCCATTCAGAAGTATTAACTGACCATTTACATGTATCATTTATTGGTGTATACTTTTTTTTTGTCTTTTAGGTGATCTCGAAATTGTGAATGACAATGCAAGCTAGTGCTTATGGTATGGCTTATGTTCCTCTTATTTGGATTTGCAGAACTTCAATGTCCTTGCACAGGCTTACGAACTGAGTGCATCATTCTTTGTACTACCAAAATTTACTACATATCCATTCTGGGTTTGACTATAAATGTGCAAATGGATGTATTGCTCAAATTAAAAAAATTCCTTGTTCTAGTGTGGCTGTATATGTCAACGCTATTCAGCTTTGGGGAAAGATCAGGGGGCTACTACTTCTACAGAACTACGGCACCACGGATGCAAAGGAAGATGTGCTACTTGTCAATGCAAATATTTTTTGGTTAGGTACCTCGATGTATATTACTTTAATTTTTTCTTTTTAAGGTGTTTAACTCAATTAACATATGGATAGTTTGTTCATAATAAAACAAAGATCAAAGGTGGTTGTTGTATGTAAGCTAGTGCTCTGTTTTCTCTAGAGTTGAGTGATACCGCTGGGCTGTAAAAGGTGTTTCGAACAAATTATGACATATCAAAGCCTTCAGACATGACCACATATTTTAGATTATGAAACTATTATTATCCTCCAGTGCTTGCTTCAATTTTGGTGTTGCCTGCTTCAACTTGGGTGTCCAGAGAAGTGAAACTTCAAGTAATGTGTCCACGGAAGCACTGTATTGTATATGAAGTGAAACTTTCTCTACTGTATGCGGATGCAAGTGAAAGGATCAAATAAATGTTCTTTTACACATAAGTTATGATCAGTTTATATTGTTTGGAATCCAACATGACTAAGCAACGTTTATTATTGCTTTTACTTTTTGCAATATGAATATTTGTTATGGTTTTTTCCAAGGTTGGGAAATTCAAACAATGCAATGATGTAGCTCATGCTACACTCCAAAGTACTGACCCATAGTATAATATTAGACTTGACAGTGTTAATACTGAGTATGAATTCATGGTAGTACGAGCTGATACGACCACTCAAAAAGGTCTTTTTTTGCTCATGTAGCAAGATTAATTATTGGATGCCCTAACCTTGTATGTTGCCCTTTAAATTTTAATTTTACTACCATCTTCTTGTGGGCCGGCCGCGCTGCCGCCAATGGAGGCCACTGCCATGTCAACTGGCGCCGCGTTTGCCGCCCCATATCGTCGGAGGCACAGGTGTCCAGGACACGGAGCGCTACTGGCCTTGCTCTACGGCTACGATGGCTATGGTTCTTGCGCACTGATCATGAGCGCGCCTGGAATGGCCTGGACCTACAATTCTCTGTCGAGGAGCGAGCGCTCTTCTTCGCGTCCACCACGATGACCCTCGGAAACGGAACAACGGCATATTTCTGGGAAGACCGCTAGATAAATGGGCAATCCATTTGCGAGATCGCCCCGTCACTTTACAAGTGCATACCCAAGCACCGGCGCAAAATCCGGACCGTCGCTGAAGGACTGCAAGGCCATAGCTGGGCGAGGGACATTCATGGGACCTTGGGCATACACGAGATTGGCCAAGACCTTCAAGTCTGGTGGCGATCGAGCATATCACGCTCTCGGACACCCCGATCAGCTAGTTTGGAGATGGACAGCCTCCGTATATACTCGCTAGCTCATGCTATCTTGCCACCTTCTGAGGATCCATGACTTGCTTCTCGTGGAAGCTCATATGGAAGAACTGGGCGCCGCCAAGAGTGAAGTTTTTCACCGGTTGGCCAGCCAAGACCGGTCTTGACGGCCGACCGCTTGGCTCGACGCGGTCTCCAAATCAGCCAAGATGCCCACTCTGTGACCAGGCTCCCGAGACGATCGCCACCTCCTCTTGAGTGCCCCTTCGCCCGGCAGACTTGGCACGAAATCCTGTCCTGCTACGGATGACCACTGCAGGCCAAGCCACGAAGATTCATTGATGGACTGGTGGCTGCAGGCAAGGCAAAACACGCCAACACCGATGCGTAAGGGCCTAGCCTCCATTGCTCTGTTGACACCATGGATGATCTGGAAACAGCAAGCGAATGCATCTTTGAGGGCGCCCAGCCCTGGTTCAGTCCTGGTCTCAAGATCAAAGAGGAAGCCAAGCAAGTGGGCAGAGCGGGCGCCCACGGCCTCACGCGTCATTCTGCCGCCCACAGGGGCGTGCACTAGTATCGCTGACCAAGGCTGTAAGTCTGTAACTTGTAACTAACCTCCTAGGAGGATTGTATCAAAACTCCACCTTTTCAATGCAATGAAATGCAAAAGCCCTTTGCATTTTCTCGAAAAAAAAATTTTACTACCATATTAACCTGTTGTCTCATGGTATTAGTGATCTCATTTCGTTGTTGTTGTAGATTGGCAAGATAAATTGATGACGCGTGACTCAGTTGTTGATTGCAAGATCCAGAATGGGGCTGCTACCAGATAGTTTCATAATATATTTTAGATTGTCATTTTCAGGCTCAATGTTTCAAACATAAAGTTTTAGAATGGTTGTGATGTTGATTGTAAGGTCGAGAATCAGTCTATTACATATAGTTTCACATCTTGTAATCTTTGTATCGCGTTCTTTTTAATGCAACTGAATCTATTAACTAAACGAGTTAATATATGCGACATTTCTAGTTCTTATATTGTTTCTCCTACGCACTATCGGCATTGACCTAATAATTGTGATGGTGACGTAAAAAGTACCATTAACTGTTCATGTAGCGTGGCAAGGTTTGTATGACTCGGAATGATATGCTATGACCATTTAGAAATCCTTTTTGTGGGCAGTAGCCACCAACGCATAAGAAGCGTTGTTATGCTCTAACCATACATGTTGCTATCTTACAACGCTCTATTACGTCGTTTACCAACACATGAATATACGTTGTTGTAGACCCTTGCAACGCCACCTACGACAACACATACAAATCCGTTGGAGTAGGCCTTACCAACGTTTATATGGACATACGGCAACACATCAATGTGTTGCTAAAGGGGGGTTCTTGTTGCATATATATCTTTTCAACGAATGTCGGACCACACTCACTTTGTCTCTCTATCTATCTGTGTCTCGATTGACCTCGCTTTCTCATGTCGTATCTTCCACACATTGAAGCTACCTCTCCATCCCTCGCAAAGCCGGAGCTATTTACATTGCGAGCCTTGGATTAATTTGTGAAGGCATTTATTCTTGTGGGTTTAGATTATATTTTCGTAGCATTAGGCCCACAACTACTCCAAACACCGTTGCAATCCACGCACCTCCCCCAATTGATTTCCCTCTGGCTCGGTCATCGTTCTCTCGCACGTCCTTTCTCGCCTTCAACGTCGCACCATGGTATTTTTGCAAAAAACTCGGTTATTCTCTTTAATTATTACAAATAAGCTACAAATCTACACACTGATAGTCCACCTGTAATGGATCAAATTTCGACCCACAAATTAAAGTGCTACAAACCACACACCGAGGGGCCCACCTGTCATGAAACAAATTTGGACCCATATATAAATTATAAATTAAAAAGGACGAGGATCGAACATGCGACCAGGGCCTTCAAGCCACACGCCAATAGGCAACATATTACATCAATGTTTGTTGTACCCCCTGTCGGTGTCAAAACCGGCCGATCTCTGGTAGGGGGTCCCGAACTGTGCGTCTGAGGATTGAAGGTAACAGGAGGCGGGGGACACGATGTTTACCCAGGTTCGAGCCCTCTTAATGGTGGTAGTACCCTATTTCCTGCTTGATTGACTTTGACGGGTATAGGGTTACAAGAGTTGGTCTACCTTGAGATCGTAATGGCTAAACCCTAGATGTCTAGCCTGTATGAATTCTGATGATCTCTACGGACTAAACCCTCCAGTTTATATAGACACCGGAGGTGGCTAGGGTTGTACAGAGTCGGTTTACAGAGAAAGGAAGTTTCATATCGAATGCCAGGCTTGCCATCCACGCAAAGGAGAGTCCCATCCGAACACGGGGGAAGGCCTTCAATCTCATATCTTCACGGCCCATTAGTCCGGCCCATGTTACATAGCCCGGATGCCCGGGGACCCCCTAATCCAGGACTCCCGCAGTAGCCCCCGAACCAGGCTTCAATGACGACGTGTCAGGCACGCAGATTGTCATTGGCATTGCAAGGCGGGTTCCTCCTCCGAATACTCCAAAGCAATTGAACAAAAGAACTGTATTCGGCTTTTCAATGACGACACAGTATCCGGCTTTATATCTTCGGCTTTGTAAGATGGGTTCCCCATGGTACTTCAGACAGCTTCGGCTTTATATTAAATATCATACCCTTCGGCTTCTGCGCCACCGTCGCCTCAGCTTCCACGTGTCAGACGAATACGAAGGGTCCAAGTGTTTTCACAGATAACACCCTGACTCTGTAGGGAAGGCATCTATTTAAGGAGATGGGATCTCAGATGCCATTCCACACCATGCTAAAATCCTTAGAGCTTGCCATAGGAAACCGCGCAAACATGGCTGGCGCTCCTAGTTCTTCCTCACGCCCCCACGGCCCTCAAAAAGGCGATTGGGAGAGTTGTTCGGTATCCCATGCCCAGCTGACCAAGCTTCAGATGCAGGGATATCTCCCTCTCGCGGATCTATTCCCCGTTCAGGCAGGATTAACTTCCATCAATGGCGAAGCCCTGGCAGAAAACTTCCCCAATCCTACTGAAGGGGAGCGAGTGTGCTTCGTTTCCTTCCTCTTAAGAGGCATTGGATTTCCAATCCACCCTTTCCTCTGAGGTCTCCTAGAGTATTATGGCCTCCAACTGCACAATCTCACGCTGGGCTCCATTCTGCACATCGCAGGCTTCATCGCTCTTTGCGAGCTATTCCTAGGTTGTGAGGCCCATTTTGAGTTATGGAGGAAACTTTTCTGCCTCGTCCCCCGCTCCCAAAAGGGATCCATATTCGAGGTGGGCGGTGCCGAAGTGTGGCGCGTAGCCGGGACAGGATACCTGTCCGGTACTACGAAGAAGGCTTCTGAAGAGTGGCCCTCAGAATAGTTTTATATTGAAGATGGTGTTCTTCCAGACCCAACCCGATGAGGCCTTCCCGAATTTTCCAATGCTCCGTTAAAGAAGCGCACCAGCTGGCGTCCCCAAAGCCTGGAGGAGGAAGACAGTGCGGAGATTAAGAAGTTAATGAGCAAGATAAAACTACTCGCCCACTCCGGACTATCTATAATTGAGGTAATGGCGATTTCAATAACGCGAGGCATTCAACCACTCCAATCCAGAGGACACTCCATGTGGCATTACAGCTGTCAGGACCCCGATCCTAAGTCACACCGATCTAGCATGTAACACATCATATCACTTTGCGTCCTCACGCACGGTATTCCCACGGGTGCCACCTTACCTGGCCCGGGACCGTTTGCGCCTTTTGGCTCACGTATATGATAGTGTCGCTAGCATCCATATGACAGAGAACCCGGGCCGACATGACTAGTCGTAAACCCAAAGTGGCTCAGTGGAAGCATGAGGAGACATTTCCCGGTAAGAGAGGCTACCAAGGATAAACAACTAGGTTGTCGGATCCCACACATACCAAGCATTTCAAGTCATACATACAATATGCTCGATATGTGCAAATACAACATGGCATCACAACAAAACTCTACAACTCAAAGTATTTATTCATTAGGCTCTGAAGAGCCAGATATTACAAACATGGGTCTGAGGACCCAGCATTCAAGTCATACAGGCAACAAGCACAAGCGGAAGCTTAACTTGTCTAAGTACATACAACTACAAATGAAAAGGCTGAGAAGCCTAACTATCTACAAGACCCTGCCGAGGGCACAAGATCGTAGCTGAGGTAAGAAGCTAAACGTCGAAGTCCACGTGGAACTACTAGTGAGACTGAAGTCTCTCTGCAAAACATAAATTAAGCAAACGTGAGTACAAATGTACCCAGCAAGACTTACATCAGAACTAGCTACATATGCATCAATGTCATCTAAGGGGGTGGTGGAGACAACCCACCATGTACTCCTACATGGCCTCTCACCGCTACCTTAACCAAATCGTGTTCACACACTTAGCTCTCAGCAGTAGGACATGTTCACAACTTTCCAATTCATCCCCAATGAATCAGACCTGACTCAACTCTAAGCAGTAGCAGGCATGACAACAAGCATGAATGAGTAGGCACATCAGGGCTCAAACAACTCCTACTCATGCTAGTGGGTTTCATCTATTTATTGTGGCAATGACAGGTCATGCAGAGGAAAGGGGTTCAACTACCGCAACATGTAACAGTTGAATCGTTGTGGTCCTAATGCAGTAAAAGAGAGCAGAAGAGAGAGAGAGTGGGATTGTATCGGAATGAACAAGGGGGTTTTGCTTGCCTGGCACTTCTGAAGATAGTATAGTTCTTCATCGGTGTCATCGATCTCATCGTCGGAACCACGTCTACTAAGAGGGGACAAATACCTGCAACAAAGATGGAACACAATCAATGCAATGCAACAATATGATGCATGATCATGACATGGCAATATGATGTGCTTTGAGCTAATGCAACTAACAACGATTTAAATTAAGTTGGTTTGAATACAAGATTCAAATTCAAACTCCATATGTGATTACTCAAGTGCCATTTAATTGATTTGACCTGATCAGTAGGCATAAGTTGCTCAAACATGCATGAAAGTGGTACATATGGATAGATTGGTTTTTTCTGATAATTTTTCATATATAATTTATTTCATTCTGAGCTATAGATAATTTTCTATGATTTTTAGAAGTTTTAAACATTTTCTGAAATAAATAAATCATTAACTGATTTATTAAAATCGCAGAAAAGCATTGCTGCGTTAGCATGACATCGGTGTGAGGTCAGCAAGTCAACAGGCGCGCTCTAGGTCAAAGCTGACCAGTGGGACCCGCACGTCACTGTCTAGATTAGTTAACAGAGTTAGTTAACACTAAACTCAATTCTAAACTAGATTAGTTAAGGGATGGGGCCCCCACGTCAGTGAGACAGAGTTCAGTTTGCGAGGTGATTAACCCCTAACAGTGGTAATTAATACTAAGTAAAACCTAAATTAATTTCAGTCAGGGGCCGACCCCACATGTCATGGGTCAAAGTGGGTCAAACCTACCGGCACTTCGCCGCCGGCGAGGTCGAACACGGCGGGGAGCTGCGGTTTTCGCGCTCCGGCGACCAAAAGGGCGGCCGAGGCCATCTACGTGCTGTTGATGATCTTGCGCGCCGAACGGTGCAGGCGGGGTGTGCTGGGGTGGCCGGAAATGACATCGACATCGAGCCAGGCGGCTGCCGGAGTTCGGGCAAGCTCGGACGGGTGGTTGTAGGGCACGTGGAGAGGAGCTGGTGGTGGCTACGGGCTCCAGGGGAGGAGAGGAGAATGATGACACGTGCGGGAGCGACTGGTTCGGGCTCTGGCCACGGTGGCGCCTTGGCCGGTGGCACGAAGCTCTCGGCTCCGGTGGCTAGGCTGGCTAGATTAAGACGTTGACCGCGGGGAGAGGGGGGAAACGCTCGATGGCTCACAGCGATGCCGTAGGGATGGCCAGCATGCTCGGGGAAGCTCGGACGGTGGTGTAACACCCCGGATGTAACTTTCCATATTTGTAACTCCAACTCTTGCCATTTTCGGCATTGTGATATGATATTCCCTCCGTGGTTGGGTTTTTCTTCTTTTTGCATTTTGTCCATGTCATGCATTTTCATATCATGTCATCATGTGCATCGCATTTGCATACGTGTTCGTCTCATGATTCCGAGCATTTTTCCCGTTGTCCGTTTTGCAATCCGACACTCCTATGTCCCCGGCGTCCCCTTTTATGTTTTTCCGTGGCGGTACTAAACGTTCTCGGAATGGACCGAGGTTTGTCAAGTGGCCTTGGTATACCACCGTAGACCACCGTCAAGTTTCAGGTCATTTGGAGCTCGTTTGGTACTCCAACGGTTAACCGCACTCTCGCAAAGGCCTCTTTTAAGTTGCAGCCCAACACCCTTCAAAATAGTCCAATAACCCATCTAAGTCACTTCCATGCTCTCCGTCGTTCGATCACGATCGTGTGGTAAAAACTACACCTCATTTGGACTCTCCTAGCTCCCTCTATGCCTATTTAAACACCTCCCTGTCCAAATCCGGGTCTTCTTCCTCCCAAACCCTAGCCTTCCTCCTCCACAGACCGGACACGTCCGTCCAGCCGGACGAAACCGCCCAAGCCTTCCCAGCCACTCAGCGCGCTCCACCTGTCCCCACTGCCGCCTCCGCACAGAGGTCTCACCTGCCACATGCCTCCTCCCGGCTGACAAGCCAGCGCCCGCCCACGGCATCACCGCCGCCGCCTCGCCGCCTCCCGCCGCTCCGCTCCCCCCCCGCCGCCATGCCCGCCGCCGCCCGCACCGCCAGCGCCTCGAGGTCGCCACCGCCCCGACTCGCCACCGGCGCCCAGAGGCCGCCGCGCCCGCTCCGGCCACCGGCGCCCGGCCGCCCGGTCCCGTCGCCGCCTCCCTCCTCCGTCGCCGTCCCGGCCGCCCGGGCTCCGGCGAGCCGCGCCATCGCCGCCTCAGATCTGAGATCCCGATCCGGATCTCGGGGTTGACTTTCTTCCCCCCAAATTCGTCTAAGTTTTTCTCTCGTGATTAATTTGTGGCATTTTCAACGATCATAACTTTGCACCTATAGCTCCGTTTCGTGTGTATAATATGTCAAAATGTTCGCCTCGAAGAGTAGATCATTTGATCTCATTGCAGCATTTTCATTTGAGCTCATCTTGATCCCCGAAATTCTGTTGGAAGAGGGCTATGTGATGTTAGTTTCTGTTTCTTAACAGAACTTGCACTTTTGTTATTTTTGCTATGATTGATGTGTGCATCCTATGATCTTGAGTCCTACATGTGTTTTGTAATATGCCATGCCATCTTTCCAGGGGTGTATGCCATGTAGTTTTGTGATCTATATGGTGACTAGCACAAGCATGCAAAGTAGGCTTCCTGATGTTGCTGATTTCAGCCCTGTTTTGCTGATATTTTGATGCCATGTTAACTTGATGCTACTAAGAGATCCATGCATATTTTGAGATACTTCAGTAAAGATGTTTTGAACATATGGTTATGCTCTATCCATCCATGCCTTTGTTTGCAATTATGGAGTGCCATAGCTTGAGTCAATCGAGCTCTACTTTTGCTACAAAATGTTTCTTGGCAGATTGTTTACATGTTATCCAATTTTGCCAAGGTTGTTGTGGTTGATCCGTGTATGCTATGAAGTTGTTCTTTCCATGTATGTCTTCTATGCCATGTCTTCTTGATGTATGTATGCTCAGTTTATCATGAAAGGCTCTGTAGTGAGTGCTTTGAGCTCTTAAACATGCCTACTTGTTATCTGTTTTTGTCATGCCCTGTTGTTGAATCTGTTAACGAAACTTGCTATATTGACATGGGTGTTACTATATTTTCTGATCCTTTTTGACTTATGGTCAGTAAGGGACTTTTGTTCTATGCTTTGAGTAGATTCATGACATGCCTTTTTTTGCTATTATAAGTTCCTGTAGCATGTTGTTTTCTTGCTCTGAGCATTGCTACCTGATGCTGTTTTTGCCATGTTCAGTAATTTCACTAAGTCTGTGAAGCTGATATGTTTTGCACTTTTTCCATGCTTGTTTGAACCTGTTATGATATGATTTAGCCGTAGCTCAGTGTTCATCTTTTGTCAAGCATCTTGAGTAGATCACTGCCATATACTTTGTTGGTACGTTTGGGTGCAGTAGCTTAATTTCTTGTTGCTTGCTATGTGGTATCATGTTTGTTAATGGCAGATTTGTGCCATTCTTGTTTTGCTTGTCATTTGCAAACCGTGCATCCGATTTCGGTGATCTTTATATCGATTTCAACCGAAATCATCTCATCTTTCCAGCGGCATACTTGGTTTGCCAAGTTGATGCCTGGTTCATCATTTTCCTTCCGGAGCGCGCATACGCATCGCATATCACATCTCGCATATCATGCCATATATTGCATCATGTTGCTTGTGCATTGCACCGTGATTTATTGTGGTTCCTTTGTTTGTGTTCTTGCTTTGGGTAGAGCCGGGAGACGAGTACGTGAACGAGGAACCTGTTGAGAACGCTTACGAGGATCAAGCTTTCGACAACTCTGAGAACATTGCAGGCAAGATGACCATACCCTCGAAATCACTTCTATCTTTGCTATGCTAGATGCTCGCTCTTTTTTCTATGCCTATGCTGCGATGCCTATCACTTGCTTATCATGCCACCCATATTGCCATGTCAGCCCCTAACCATCCTTTCCTAGCAAACCGTTGATTGGCTATGTTACCGCTTTGCTCAGCCCTCTTATAGCGTTGCTAGTTGCGGTGAAGATGAAGTTTGTTCCTTGTTGAACATGGAGATGTTGTTCCTTATTGGAACATGTTTACTTGTTGGGGATATCACAATATATATCTACTATAATTAATGCATCTATATACTTGGTAAAGGGTGGAAGGCTCGGCCTTATGCCCGTGTTTTGTTCCACTCTTGCCACCCTAGTTTCCGCCATACCGTGTTATGTTCCTTGATTTCGCGTTCCTTACGGTTGGATGATTTATGGGACCCCTTGACAGTTCGCTTTGAATAAGACTCGTCCAAAAAGGCCCAACTTTGGTTTTACCATTTGCCACCTAAGCCTTTTTCCCCGGTTTTCGCGAACCCGAGGGTCATCTTTATTTTAACCCCGGACCAGTGCTCCTTGAGTGCTGGCCCAAACTAGAGTGCTTTGCAGCCCCCTCAAGGAAACTTGAGGTCTGGTTTTAGTTGTACGGACTGCTCATCCGGTGTGCCACGAGAACGAGATATGTGCAGCTCCTATCGGGATTTGTCGGCACATTCGGGCGGCTTTGCTGGTCTTGTTTTATTGCTGTCGAAATGTCTTGTAGTCCGGATTCGAGATTGATCGGGTCTTCCCGTAGAAGGAATATCCTTCGTTGACCGTGAGAGCTTATAATGGGCTAAGTTGGGACACTCCTGCAGGGTATTATCTTTCGAAAGCCGTGCCCGTGATTATGAGGCAGATGGGAATTTGTTAATGTCCGGTTGTAGAAAACCCGAAGTTGACTTTAATTACAATACACATCAACCGCGTGTGTAACCGTGATGGTCTCTTCTCGGCGGAGTCCGGGAAGTGAACACGGTGTTGGATTAATGCTTGACGTAAGTAGTTCAGGATCACTTCTTGATCGCTACTAGCTTCACGACCGTGCTTTGCTCCTCTTCTCGCTCTCTTTTGCGAATGTAGCCACCATATATGCTAGTCGCTTGCTGCAGCTCCACCTCACAACTCTGTCCTTCCTATAAGCTTAAATAGTCTTGATCTCGCGGGTGTGAGATTGCTGAGTCCCGTGACTCACAGATTCTACCAAAACAGTTTCAGTGTCGACGATGCGGTGCAGGTGACGCAACCGAGCTCAAGTGGGAGTTCGATGAGGAGCGTGGTCGTTACTATGTGTCTTTTCCCGATGATCGTAGTGGAGCCAGTTGGGACGATCCGGGATCTGTAGCATTTGGGGTATCTTCTTTTATTTTGGTTCCGTAGTCGGACCTTGAGTGTAATCTGAATGATGGATGTTTATTTATGTATTGTGTGAAGTGGCGACTGTAAGCCAACTATGTATCTTTTTCCCTTATGTATTACATGGGTCGTGTGAAGATTACCTCACTTGCGACATTGCTTTCAATGCGGTTATGCCTCTAAGTCGTGCTTCGACACGGGGAGATATAGCCGCATCGAGGGCGCTAAGTTGGTAATCGAGCCTTCCCGACTTAGGAGCCCCGCGCTTATTGTTTGTCATGCGTTGTTGAGTCTAGAACGGAAAATGTTTTGAGTCTTAGGATTATATATATCGGAGAGTAGGATTCTTTTACTCCCCAGTCCTTCGTCGCTCTGGTGAGGTCTCCCGACGAGAAGTTTTGACTCTCCTCTCCTCAAATTTCACTAAAAAAATTTAGGATCACGCTGGTATCTTGGGATCGTTCCGATGGTTTTGTGACGAGAACATTGTTCTTGGTGCCTCGACATTTAGGGGTTGTGGCGGTGTCCCGGGAGTTGAGCTCCGAGGTGTTGTCGCCACAATTTTATCGCTGCGATTCTGGAATACGAGATTTGCCGACATCGAAATCTCTTTTGTGCAGTTGTTGGTGAGATAACCCGATAACCCAAAGATCTTGGGCGAGCTCGGGAGTATTGCCATGACTTGTATAACGGATGCTTTTCAAGGTCGAGGTACACGATTTCGAAGGTTTCTTGGTTATGTGTTGACGGATGGATACAATGGATCTAGGTATTGTTAGTTTGGGTGATATATTTTGTGTCCCTGTATCCCCAACACCAGATTGCATAACCGAAAGTTTCGGGA
Organism: Aegilops longissima; assembly: GCA_021605205.1. Taxonomy (NCBI): domain Eukaryota; kingdom Viridiplantae; phylum Streptophyta; class Magnoliopsida; order Poales; family Poaceae; genus Aegilops; species Aegilops longissima. The sequence goes on along the minus strand of CM038680.1, from coordinate 181,097,520 downwards.
GTTTATAGGTGGGATTCAAGTAGCTCTTAGCTTTTCTTCCCGTAGATATTTGGTTCGTGATTGGGTAATCCTTACCACTTATTTGTTCCAGTCGTACCTTGTTATTTTTTTTCATCAACCTTTAATCAAGTGGCTTCTCACCTTAATGGACGTGTGATGATTAGCCTTTGGAATTCATTCGTTCATCATTGTTCGAATGTTTATTGTGAAGACTATATGTTGCAATTTCTATCCGTTGATTCTACTTGTCTATCTGTCTATCAAGTGCTAACGGATGTCACCCTCTTCAGGATGGCTCCGCCAATGCGCCGAAATCCGGAACGAAATGATGGGAATCACCGAACCCTCCACCTCCACCTCCGCCTCCGGAGGCTCGGCAAGCTATCATGGCAGCCACCAATGCCAATGCTCGAGATGATTTTGCAGCTCTTGCAAGAGCGTACTCAAGGGCAAGGCAGTCAAGGAAATCAAGGTCAAGGCAACAAGCAGCCGCGACTTTGCTACTCTCGATCGGTTCCTCGCTAATCAGCCAAGTCTTTCGGTTTACGTAGTCGAGGCCACAGACGCCGACGATTGGCTTGTGGACATCTGCAAACATTTTGAATGTAGAAATGTCGACCGAGGACTTTGTCAAGTTTGCATCATTTCAACTCAAGGACCAAGCTGCTGAGTGGTACCAGCAATACAAAGATTCCAGAGGAGGTCGTGTCATTACAGGATGAGTTCCGCCGAGATTTTAGAGCTCACCACATTCAAAAGTGTTGTTGAGAGCAAGCGTGAGGAGTTCCGCAATCTCAAGCAAGGCAACATGTCGTGTATCAATACAATATCCAGTTCGAGAACTCGCTCGCTTTGCTAAGCAAGACGTCCACGATGAAAAGAGTATGATCTATCAATTCAGAGGTGGTCTCGAGAGAAGATCTGCAATTAGCTCTTGTGCTTTTGAGCCGAAAAGTATGATGAATTCTACAACATGGCATCAAGCAAGAAGCTGCCCAGCTCAAATGTGAGGCTTCTAAGAAGAGAATCAGGGATGCAGTTCAGTCTTCTTCTTCCTCTCAAGTGGCAGCTAAGCAGCGAAGTTCTACCTTCCTCCTCCTCCGTTCCGTCACCCTAATCAGCAGAAGAACTCAGGTGGCCGTGGATCTTCCCACCCGCCCAACCAAAGCTATCGAACAAGTCTAATTCTCAAGCTCCAAGGTCAAATGCTCCTTACCACCGTCCGCTCTCGAGGTGACTTGCAACAAATGTCGCAGAAAGGTCACTATGCTAACAAGTGCTTCAACCAAAGGCGCCTTCCGCCTCCTCCTCTGTGAAATCTTCCAGCAATGCAAAGGTCAAGCATAATCCAAAGCATGCCAAGGTCAATATGATGAATGCAGCTCAAGCGGAGGAATCTTCTGATGTGATAATGGGTAATCTCTCAGTTAATGATATTCCTGCAAAAGTCTTATTTGATACTGGTGCATCGCATTGTTTCATCTCAAGACCTTTTGCATCTAAGCATGAGTTGGGTTATCAAGTATTGCATAGTTCTTTATCAATTGTGTCCCCGGATAAGCAAATGACAGCTAATAATTATATCCCGGATGTTTCTATCAAGATGGGCGATTATAGATTTCTGGCTAAACCAATTGTCCTTGGTGACTCGGATATTGATCTTATTCTCGGAATGGACTGGCTTTCTCAGCACAAAGCTCAGCTTGATTGTGCTGCCAGGGAAATTCAATTGACTCACTCTTCTAATGATGTGATCATCTATGCCGCTCGTGATGAAACCATTCGGTTGTTTTCTCTCAATGAGAAGGGCGAATTGGATGCTATCTCTCAGATTCCAGTCGTTTGTGAGTACCAAGATGTATTTCCAGAAGAGCTTCCGGGAATGCCTCCTCATCGGCCAGTTGAATTCGTCATCGATCTTGAGCCTGGCACTGAACCCGTTTGCAAGCGTCCATACAAGCTTGGACCTAATGAGCTGAAGGAATTGAAGAAGCAGCTCCATGAACAAGAGCGTCTGGGTTTGATCAGACCGAGTTCATCTCCTTGGGGTTGTGGTGTTCTTTTTGTCCAGAAGAAGGATAGCACGGACCGACTTTGTGTCGATTATCGTCCATTGAATAAGAAGACAATCAAGAACAAGTATCCACTTCCCAACATCAATGAGCTTTTTGAGCAACTCAAAGGTGCTAAAGTGTTCTCCAAGCTTGACCTTCAGATGGGTTATCATCGATTCGCATTCGTGAACAAGATATTCCCAAGACAGCATTCGAACAAGCTTTGGTTCTTATGAATATACCGTCATGTCTTTCGGCCTTGTCAATGCTCCTCCAACATTCTCTCCGATGATGAATTTCATCTTCAACCCTACACCAATGAATTCGTCTTGGTCTATCTTGATGATATTTTGGTCTTCTCCAAGAATAAGAAGGATCATGCCAAACATTTGCGATTGGTGCTAGACAAGCTCGAGAGCATCAATTCTATGCTGAAGTTCTCCAAATGTGAATTTTGGCTTGATGAAGTGCTTTATCTTGGTCATATCATCTCCGCCAAGGGCATCGCTTTTAATCCCGAGAAGGTGTCCGCAATTGTGAATTGGGAACCTCCTCGAATGTCAAGCAGCTTCAGAGTTTTCTTGGTCTTGCAAGCTATTGCCGAAGATTCGTTGAGAACTTCTCCAAGATTGCAAAGCCTCTTTCCAACCTCCTTCAGAAGCATGTGAAGTATGTCTGGTGTCCTGAGTGTGACGTTGCTTTCAATACTCTCAAAGAGAAACTCGTCACAGCTCCTGTCTTGACTCCTCCTAATGAATCCAAGCCATTCGAAGTTTTCTGTGATGCTTCTCTTCAAGGTCTCGGTGCTGTGTTAATGCAAGAGAAGAGAGTTGTGGCCTATACCTCTCGTCAGCTGAAGCCCAACGAAAAGAACTACCCCACTCACGATCTTGAGTTGGCGGCAGTTGTCCATGCATTGATAACATGGAGACATCTCTTGTTGGGAAGGAAAGTGGACATTTTCACCGATCACAAGAGTCTCAAGTATATCTTCACTCAACCCAACCTCAACCTCAGGCAGACTCGATGGGTCGAAATGATTCAAGAGTACAACCCAGTATTGAATATACTCCGGCAAGGCCAATGTCATTGCAGATGCTTTGAGCAGGGAAGGCTTATCAGAATGTTTAATCCTCAAGCCCTTCCAACCGGATCTCTGTGAAGCTTTCGCAAGCTGAATCTTCAAGTTGTTCCTCAAGGCTTTCTTGCCAACCTCATAGTCTCTCCTACTTTGGAAGATCAGATTCGTGAGGCTCAACTTCTGGATGCCATGGCGAAAAAGGTGAAACGTGGTATCGACAAGGGCATTTCCAAGTATAAGTGCTTCCACATTGATGACAAAGATACTCTTTTCTTTGAGGACCGGATTGTGGTTCCAAAGGGTGATCTACGTAAAGTCATTATGAACGAGGCGCACAATTCGCTTCTATCCATTCATCCTGGAAGTACGAAGATGTACCAGGACCTCAAGCAGTCATATTGGTGGACTCGAATGAAGCGAGAAATTGCTCAATTCGTGAATGAGTGTGATGTCTGCAGAAGAGTGAAAGCAGAACACCAAAGACCAGCTGGTCTCCTTCAACCTCTTGCTATTCCGGAATGGAAGTTTGATCATATTGAAATGGACTTTGTCACTGGATTTCCTAAGTCCAAGCGTGGAAATGATGCTATCTTCGTTGTCATTGACAAGCTTACTAAAGTGGCTCATTTTCTTCCAATCAAAGAATCTATCACAGCAGCTCAGTTGGCAGAGCTATACACCTCCAGGATTGCCTCCTTGCACGACATTCCACAAGTGATCTCTTCAGACCGTGGCAGCATCTTTACCTCCAAGTTTTGGGATTCTTTCCAGAAGGCCATGGGCACCAACATTCGTTTCAGACAGCTTTCCATCCTCAAACAAGTGGCCAAGTCGGCGAGTCAATCAAATCCTTGAAGATATGCTCGGGGCTTGTGTCATTTCCTTCGGTATGAAGTGGGAAGATTGTCTTCCATATGCCGAGTTCTCCTACAACAACAGCTTCCAGCGAGTTCGGCAAGGCCCCATTCGAAATTGTCTATGGCGTAAAGTGTCGTACTCCTCTCAATTGGTGCGAGACAGTGAACGCCAACTTCTTGGCAATGACTTGATCACGAAGTCAAGAAATGTGCGAAGTCATTCGTGAGAATCTCAAAGCCGCGCAATCGCGCGGAAAGAGCTATTATGATGACAAGCACCGTGATGTGGCTTTTGAAATCGGAGACCATGTCTACCTCGCGTCTCTCAATGAAAGGCACTCGTCGCCCGGTATCAAAGGAAGCTTGCCCCTAGATACGTGGGTCCTTTCAAGAACATTGGCAAAAGAGGCGATCTCGCCTATCAACTTGAGCTTCCATCCAACTTTGCAAGCGTGCGATGTGTTCCACGTGTCACAGCTTCGCAAGTGCTTCAAGACTCTGAACGCACTATCAACTTCGAAGAAATTGACCTTAAAGAAGATCTCTCTTATCATGAGCACCCCGTTACTATTCTTGAAGAAACCGAGCGCAAGACTCACAACAAGTCAATCAAATTCCTCAAAGTGAAGTGGTCACACCATTCCGACCGTGAAGCCACCTGGGAGCGCGAGGATCACCTCCGTTCGAATATCCGGAGTTCTTTCAGTCCTAGATCTCAGGACGAGATCCTCTTGTAGTGGTGGAGTGTTGTAACACCCCGGATGTAACTTTCCATATTTGTAACTCCAACTCTTGCCATTTTCGGCATTGTGATATGATATTCCCTCCGTGGTTGGGTTTTTCTTCTTTTTGCATTTTGTCCATGTCATGCATTTTCATATCATGTCATCATGTGCATCGCATTTGCATACGTGTTCGTCTCATGATTCCGAGCATTTTTCCCGTTGTCCGTTTTGCAATCCGACACTCCTATGTCCCCCGGCGTCCCCTTTTACGTTTTTCCGTGAGCGGGTACTAAACATTCTCGGAATGGACCGAGGTTTGTCAAGTGGCCTTGGTATACCACCGGTAGACCACCTGTCAAGTTTCGGGTCATTTGGAGCTCGTTTGGTACTCCAACGGTTAACCGCACTCTCGCAAAGGCCTCTTTTAAGTTGCAGCCCAACACCCCTTCAAAATAGTCCAATAACCCATCTAAGTCACTTCCATGCTCTCCGTCGTTCGATCACGATCGTGTGCGCGAAAACTACACCTCATTTGGACTCTCCTAGCTCCCTCTATGCCTATTTAAACACCTCCCCCGTCCAAATCCGGGTCTTCTTCCTCCCGAAACCCTAGCCTTCCTCCTCCATGTGGACACGTCCGGTCTGCTGACGAACCACCCACCCCTTTGGCCACTCAGCGTCGCCACCTGTCCGCCGCCGCCCATGCGCCGCCCCCAGCCAAGGCCATGGGCATGCCTGCCCTCCCTGCCACCTGCCCAAGCCACAGCACACAGCCCCCTCCTCCTCCAAGGCCCCGCCTCCTCCTCCCATTCCCACTTGCCGGGCGCCCGAGGTCGCCACTGCCCCGACTCGACCACCGGCGCCCGGCCGGCCCCCCGTCGCCGCCTCCCTCCTCCGTCGCCGTCCCGGCCGCCCGGCTCCGGCGAGCCGCGCCATCGCCGCCTCGGATCTGAGATCACGATCCGGATCTCGGGGTTGACTTTCTTCCCCCCAAATTCGTCTAAGTTTTTGTCTCGGTGATTAATTTGTGGCATTTTCAACGCATCATAACTTTGCACCTGTAGCTCCGTTTCGTGTGTATAATATGTCAAAATGTTCGCCTCGAAGAGTATATCATTTGATCTCATTGCAGCATTTTCATTTGAGCTCATCTTGATGCCCGAAATGCTGTTGGAAGAGGGCTATGTGATGTTAGTTTCTGTTTCTTAACAGAACTTGCACTTTTGTTATTTTTGCTATGATTGATGCGTGCATCCTATGATCTTGAGTCCTACATGTGTTTTGTAATATGCCATGCCATCTTTCCAGGGGTGTATGCCATGTAGTTTTGTGATCTATGTGGTGACTAGCACAAGCATGCAAAGTAGGCTTCCTGATGTTGCTGATTTCAGCCCTGTTTTGCTGATATTTTGATGCCATGTTAACGTGATGCTACTAAGAAATCCATGCATATTTTGAGATACTTCAGTAAGGATGTTTTGAACATATGGTTATGCTCTATCCATCCATGCCTTTGTTTGCAATTATGGAGTGCCATAGCTTGAGTCAATCGAGCTCTACTTTTGCTACAAAATGTTTCCTGGCAGATTGTTTACATGTTATCCAATTTTGCCAAGGTTGTTGTGGTTGATCCGTGTATGCTATGAAGTTGTTCTTTCCATGTATGTCTTCTATGCCATGTCTTCTTGATGTATGTATGCTTAGTTTATCATGAAAGGCTCTGTAGTGAGTGCTTTGAGCTCTTAAACATGCCTACTTGTTATCTGTTTTGTCATGCCACATTGTTGAATCATTAACTAAACTTGCTTTATATTGACATGGGTGTTACTATATTTTCTGATCCTTTTTGGCTTATGGTCAGTAAGGGACTTTTGTTCTATGCTTTGAGTAGATTCATGACATGCCTTGTTTTGCTATTATAAGTTCCTGTAGCATGTTGTTTTCTTGCTCTGAGCATTGCTACCTGATGCTGTTTTTGCCATGTTCAGTAATTTCACTAAGTCTGTGAAGCTGATATGTTTTGCACTTTTGCCATGCTTGTTTGAACCTGTTATGATGTGATTTAGCCGTAGCTCAGTGTTCATCTTTTGTCAAGCATCTTGAGTAGATCACTGCCATATACTTTGTTGGTACGTTTGGGTGCAGTAGCTTAATTTCTTGTTGCTTGCTATGTGGTATCATGTTGTTAATGGCAGATTTGCGCCATTCTTGTTTTGCTTGTCATTTGCAAACCATGCATCCGATTCCGGTGATCTTTATATCGATTTCAACCGAAATCATCTCATCTTTCCAGCGGCATACTTGGTTTGCCAAGTTGATGCCTGGTTCATCATTTTCCTTCCGGAGCGCGCATACGCGTCGCATATCACATCTTGCATATCATGCCATATATTGCATCATGTTGCTTGTGCATTGCACCGTGATTTATTGTGGTTCCTTTGTTTGTGTTCTTGCTTTGGGTAGAGCCGGGAGACGAGTACGTGAACGAGGAACCTGTTGAGAACGCTTACGAGCATCAAGCTTTCGACAACTCTGAGAACATTGCAGGCAAGATGACCATACCCTCGAAATCACTTCTATCTTTGCTATGCTAGATGCTCGCTCTTTTGCTATGCCTATGCTGCGATGCCTATCACTTGCTTATCATGCCACCCATATTGCCATGTCAGCCCCTAACCATCCTTTCCTAGCAAACCGTTGATTGGCTATGTTACCGCTTTGCTCAGCCCCTCTTTAGCGTTGCTAGTTGCAGGTGAAGATGAAGTTTGTTCCTTGTTGGAACATGGAGATGTTGTTCCTTATTGGAACATGTTTACTTGTTGGGGATATCACAATATATATCTACTATAATTAATGCATCTATATACTTGGTAAAGGGTGGAAGGCTCGGCCCTATGCCTGGTGTTTTGTTCCACTCTTGCCACCCTAGTTTCCGTCATACCGGTGTTATGTTCCTTGATTTCGCATTCCTTACACGGTTGGGTGATTTATGGGACCCCCTTGACAGTTCGCTTTGAATAAGACTCGTCCAGCAAGGCCCAACTTTGGTTTTACCAGTTCCCACCTAAGCCTTTTTTCCCCGGGTTTTCGCGAACCCGAGGGTCATCTTTATTTTAACCCCCCGGACCAGTGCTCCTTCGAGTGCTGGCCCAAACTAGAGTGCTTTGCAGCGCCCCCTCAAGGAAACTTGAGGTATGGTTTTAGTTGTACGGACTGCTCATCCGGTGTGCCCTGAGAATGAGATATGTGCAGCTCCTATCGGGATTTTTCGGCACATTCGGGCGGCTTTGCTGGTCTTGTTTTATTGCTGTCGAAATGTCTTGTAGTCCGGGATTCCGAGATTGATCGGGTCTTCCCGGTAGAAGGAATATCCTTTGTTGACCGTGAGAGCTTATAATGGGCTAAGTTGGGACACCCTGCAGGTATTATCTTTCAAAGCCGTGCCCGCGGTTATGAGGCGATGGGAATTTGTTAATGTCCGGTTGTAGAAAACCCGAAGTTGACTTTAATTACAATACACATCAACCGCGTGTGTAACCGTGATGGTCTCTTCTCGGCGGAGTCCGGGAAGTGAACACGGTGTTGGAGTAATGCTTGATGTAAGTAGTTCAGGATCACTTCTTGATCGCTACTAGCTTCACGACCGTGCTTTGCTCCTCTTCTCGCTCTCTTTTGCGAATGTAGCCACCATATATGCTAGTCGCTTGCTGCAGCTCCACCTCACAACTCTGTCCTTCCTATAAGCTTAAATAGTCTTGATCTCGCGGGTGTAAGAGTGCTGAGTCCCCGTGACTCATAGATTCTACCAAAACAGTTTTAGGTGTCGACGATGCCAGTGCTGGTGACGCAACCGAGCTCAAGTGGGAGTTCGATGAGGAGCGTGGTCGTTACTATGTGTCTTTTCCTGATGATCAGTAGTGGAGCCCAGTTGGGACGATCGGGGATCTGTGTAGCATTTGGGGTATCTTCTTTATTTTGGTTCCGTAGTCGGACCTTGAGTGTAATCTGAATGATGGATGTTTATTTATGTATTGTGTGAAGTGGCGACTGTAAGCCAACTATGTATCTTTTTCCCTTATGTATTACATGGGTCGTCTGAAGATTACCTCACTTGCGACATTGCTTTCAATGCGGTTATGCCTCTAAGTCGTGCTTCGACACGTGGGAGATATAGCCGCATCGAGGGCGTTACAGGTGGCAAGTCGACGGTGGAGATCCACAGCGGCCGACGGTGAAGAAGAGGTCGGGGACAGCGCTCCGATGGTCTTCGAGTCGCGTGTATTGACAGAGATGGCATAGAGGTTGATGGCGAAGCTCGTGGTCCGGTCGGAGAAGCGAGGGGGAGGCGGTGGCTACGATAACGATGAGCGGCGACGGCTTCTTACGGGCGCGTCAGCCATAGCGGGAGAGGACGAGTGAGAAAGCAGAGGAGGGGAGAGTGGTGTCCAGGGGGTTGAGGCGGCGCCGAGGAGAGGACACGAGGCGTCGCGGTGGCGAGCGACATAGCGAGCAGCTGGTGGCGTGGCGCCCAGGTGCGCCCGTCTGTTATCCCTCCTCTGCCTACGCAGAGGTAGGGGGTGACTAGCAGCAGGACAGGTGGGCCAGCCCTGGGCAGGTGAGTGGCCTCTGGCCTCTCTCTCTCTCTCTCTCTCTCTCTCTCTCTCTCTCTCTTTCTGTTTTTCTATTTTTCTGCTATTTGTTTTGATTTAGTAGAAATACTAAGCCAGTTTATTAAATGCTGAAAATATTCATGGGCACTTCTGAAATTAGTTCCAACATCCCAAAAATACTTTGAAGATTATTTGGACATTTAAAAATATTTATATGATTTTAAATGTCCAAATTCAAATACTTATGAATTAATTCAAGAATCCATAGTGTCCTAGAAAAGTGTGCACCAATTTTGGCAGAGGTTCTGGACCAATTCAAAAATGATGAACATTTATGAAGGGCATTTCAGGTTCATTGATAATTATTTTACTAAATCCTAGTTGAGTTAGGGGGTACAAGGGGTTTATGCCATCCCCATTTCAAGTTTAAAAGAAATTTAGACATGATGCAACAACCAAGCTAGTCCAAGTGCATAGCAAGGTTAGGGATGTTAGAACTCACCCCCACTAAACAAGAATCTCGTCCCGAGATTCAAGACGTGAGGTAAGAGGAAAGGGGGGTCACAAAACTATCACAATTTTCATGATCCACTTTCCCTTCTCGAAGATGTTGATTCATTGCTTCAAATTGATCTTGACATCTTTGCTTTCGAGATCTTTATCCAACACGATGATGACAGAAGAAAACTCTATAGAAAACGATCTCCTCGAAGATCAAACACTCAAGATCAACTCACGGAGTGAGACGTAAGAACACCTCTTGAGTTGATACACAAAACACACACCGGGAGCAACGGAAGAAGTAGATGACGGAGGTTCATTGGTAAGCAACAATTCCACGTCTAAGTAAGATGGTGCATGGTTCAAAGTAGCAAGGAGATGATTGCCATGATTCCGTAACGTGACACCTTAGGGAAGGTGGCTCGTAGAATTATTCCCTTAAGTGGCAAAAAGAATTACTTTTGATAGAAAGATCATTGAAACTCTTTATATACCAACCTAAGGCAATCACAATCGATCATTTGAAGGAGTTCGAAAGAATGACATACTCGGACTAGAATGGATGATGTGGACTACCTTGTTGAAGACAAAGCAATGGATGATTTTTGCTTATCATCAGAAATGGATCAGACCCATGGTAGGACCACTTTTGAAGATGATCCTGAACAAAAAATACTGAGAAAGGAAGGCCATAGTAAAATGGCACTATGGCGGGTGCAAGCTGGGAACAAAATGCTAATGTTGGGAATGATTCTAGTAACTAGGGAAAAACTCAACAGTCGAGAGTGATTCCACTTTTTGAATGGTTATAGTATAATCGAGGGAACTGGGAGCACAAGAATTCCTAGGGAGCAACTTCTAGAATAAGTCGCATGAAGTCCTCATAGAGAAGATGGAAAAATTGCTCAATCAAGATACTACAATGATAGGTCTTCCGGCTAGGTGTGTCGGCCAAAACATCAACCTTGTCGGGACCTACATCATAGATCTTGGAAAAGCTCCAACCATCATATCTGCCTGCGATTCAGATCTGGTTGGTAACAGAACATTTCAGACAGCATGTCTGGAAAGAAATTTTGCAACACAAACCGACAAGATGATGTTGTGAGATTCTCAGGAATTAACTATGATAGCAAGGTCCAAAACATGAGCTGATTCTACTACATACATGTGAACATGATGTCCAAGACAAGCATGATCACGTAGAAATCTTACAACAAAACACTACCGAGTTCAGGTGGGGAACCATCATCGAGGATATCGAAGTCCTTGTATAAGTCTTGCTCTTAAGAATGAACTTCTTTTCCTTGAACAAATCAATCAGTGGCTTTGTGTGCTAGGGAATACATATGGAATGGAGATGATCAGTCTATCAGACCATAGAATACTCTGCACGTACATGATTGACTTGGGATGATTCCAGAGGAAGCAAAACAAACCTTTCTCAAATTCATGGTGGAAACTTGCACCTAATGCACGTGAACTTGGAGAAAGTCACTTCTTACACCAAACATATGCTTCATGAGCTAGCATGAAGAAATGCTTTCAAAGTTTCCAACACTAGCTTAATGTTCAACACGAATCATGGAGGAGATAAAAATGTTACTGATGGGCTCAACAACAATTCACCAGGATTCCCATGAAGATGGAATTCCACAACTATGTGAACAAGGCGATAGCATTGGTCAGAACAAAAGATAAAACAGAGTATGCTCGAGGAAAAACCATGAGTAAGACAACATTACGGACATTGTTGGTTCTGATTTGATTTGAGGATAGCCCACACTCAAATCAAAGTTTTGATAAGGAAATAGGTCCAACAACTGATCACAGGGACCAGTCGATGAAGATATCATGTTTCTTCAGCACACACACGAAGATATCCCTTAGTAGTGAACTAAGTTAGGCAAAGCTTTTATCTTCCAACTCTCCAAGTCGTTGTTTAGCTTAACCAACTAGCTCAGGGTATCCAACACAGATTGTTGGAGAAAGAGTGGTTTATAGGAAAACCATTTGATCACGAGCTCAACATAACGGTCAGGGGACAACCTGGTGGTACTTCCAAGAAGATATTTGGAAAATCACGAACCACCGATATGTTACCAAGCTCGAGAACAATCTTACTTTTCAAGGCAAGACGATGTGATCAAGAGAGTGATGGATTGACACAATACTATCTCATTGATCGAGGAGTGCACCATGGAAAATGAACTAGGTCGCACGGTAAATCTTAGGATGATGATTCAATAACCAACATGCTAAGAATGAGATTGTTGTCCATTAACTACAAAGCAACGGGGTTGCTAGGAGTATTGATTTCACACATCATAGTTCACTTGTCGTCATTCCGGTTGCAACAATACGGGGACCAAGGAATGAATAATGATGGCCAGAAGTATCACTGTATCAAGAGTTCATAGGATGGTGTGCAATTCCCATGATATTCTTGATATAAAGATGGTAATACTCCAAGGTAGAACAGAACAAAACCCGGATTGGCATTTTGATCTGTGGAATACAACTACTTTGACCCAATCCTAGAAATGGATGAGGTATTGGAGTTTGTTTCTCCTAGTCATTCCGGAATAGAATGGCTTGACGGACCACAAGAATAATAGGCATCGATAACACAAATGCACACATACCCTTGACTATCAATTGATAGACGATGGTCAGAATATAGGTGAAGAGGGACAACTCAAAGGAACATATAACTTTCTGAGTTGTGGATGCATAGGTTAGTAGGTCGAGCAAGCTCAACTTATTTCTTCCGGATAACCCATGCCGAAAGGTAGAACTGGCAGAGTCACAATATAGAAGGGAGAACTCATCAAGAGCACTCTCATTGTGATCCTTTGGTTCAGGAGAACTTTTGCCATGATGGTTCATGGTATTAGAAGAATGATATATCACGGACCTTGAGGACTATCACAAAGGTTACTAATATCCTAAAGGAACTAGCAAACACTATCAACATGAATGGGTAGAGTGAATCTCGGGTTCAAAACCCAGGAATGGAATATCTGCTAGCTAAATAACATCACAAGATGCTTTCGAGAATGATGGCCAAAATCATCACATTGGGAACACTAATCAGGGCTAGATTACTAGGTGGTTCTCTAAGACACCTAGGGTCATAATAATAGCTCCAACATATATGTCGAGGTAATGGAGTACCTCAACTCAGCAATTAGTGTGGTTAAGCTGGCCAAAAAGGATCATCGGGAACGGGAAGAAGGGATTTGCAAATGCATCAGACTAGTTAGAAACCTGGGATGACTCGGACAACATAAGAGCTGTAAATGCTCAAAAAGGTTTGAGACATCATGCAAAATGGTGGCATAACCACTTAGCATCGCAATATTAAGGTTCTGAGATCAATTGTAAACACATGGAAGTAGTAGGAACCGGACTAGCCTTGAAATCAACAATCCTAAGAGTCTACGGATTAGTAACACGTGAACCTGATAGAAAGATGAGAAGCCTAGTTCTTAATCCCCGTAGAAGAGAAGAGGGTGAGTCAGATTAGAGGGCATAAGGTAAAGGAGTAAAAAGAGCCTTACGTTCCCTTCCACAATCAATTCCCTTATATAACTAAAGCATTTCTAGACTCAACTTCGACCAGTTTGGCTTGGTAATCCTACAGGCAGTCAAGCTCTGATACCAAAGCTGTCAGGATCATATCCTAAGTCACACCTATCTAGCATGTAACACATCATATCACTTTGCGGCCTCACGCACGGTATTCCCATGAGTGCCACCTTACCTGGCCCGAGACCGTTTGCGCCTTTTCGCTCACATATATGATAGTGTCGCTAGCATCCATATGATAGAGAACCCAGGCCAACATGACTAGTCGTAAACCCAAAATGGCACTAACTTACAGGGACAGGCATACATGACCCAGCAACAAACGTGTCAGTCATCAGCGAGTGAATCGGGGCTGTAGCAGCTAGGCTAACAGGACTCCGGAGAATCTAGGCTGTAGCAGGCTAACAGGACTCCGGTAGACACCGCATGACATTTTCCCGAAGGGACAGACACAGGAACGAAGAAGGACACATGTCGGCCAGCCTAAGTGTTCCGGAGCAGTAGCAAGCTACCATGGCTCAGTGGAAGAACTACGAGACATTTCCCGGTAAGAGAGGCTACCAAGGATAAACAACTAGGTTGTCGGATCCCACACATACCAAGCATTTCAAATCATACACACAATATGCTCGATATGTGCAAATACAACATGGCATCACAAAAAAGCTCTACAACTCAAAGTATTTATTCATTAGGCTCTGAATAGCCAGATATTACAAACATGGGTCTGAGGACCCAGCATTCAAGTCATACATGCAACAAGCACAAGCGGAAGCTTAACTTGTCTAAGTATAGACAAATACAAATGAAAAGGCTGAGAAGCCTCACTATCTACAAGACCCTGCCGACGGCACAAGATCGTAGCTGAGGTAACAAGCTAAACGTCGAACTCCACGCGGAACTACTAGTGAGACTGAAGTCTCTCTGCAAAATATAAATTAAGCAAACGTGAGTACAAATGTACCCAGCAAGACTTACATCAGAACTAGGTACAAATGCATCAGTATCAACAAAGGGGATGGTGGAGTTTAACTGCAGCATGCTAGCTTTGACTCAGTGGCTATCCTGAACTACGTCTGCAAGTAACTCTTTTGGGGTGGCGCACACGAGTCCACATATTCACCAAATCAATACACCACTATGGATCCGCTCCCGTCTCCCTATGAGAAGGCCATCCATAGCACTCACGCTTAATTATCTTGCGCATTTTAGAGTATCCACTTTCACTTGTCTATGAACTGTATAGGCAACCCAGAAGTCCTTTACCGCAGACGCAACTATTCAAATAGATGATGTTAACCCTGCGGGGGTGTACTTCTTCACACACGCTCTCGCCACTTACCACCATGTACACGTTGTGTATCTCGGCAACCTTCAAGCGAAAGCCCGGCGAGGGAGTCGGCCATGACCTGACTAACCACACAAGTCTCTAATCCAGGTTTATCGCCTATTCAGGTTCCATCCGCAAGGGGGTCCGGCTGGGGTGTCACTCACGGCCCCAAACGATGAGAGCAGGGTTCCCGAGGCACCAAACGGGCGTCTCAGTACACCGTGCCTCGTGTCTCTACCGCATCATAGCCCACCCCTAGGGTCAGCGCTACGCACGGCTGATACGTCTCCAACGTATCTATAATTTTTGTTTGCTCCATGCTATATTATCTACTATTTTGGACAATATTGGGCTTTATTATCCACTTTTATATCATTTTTGGGACTAAACTATTAACCGGAGGCCCAGCTCAGAACTGTTGTTTTTTGCCTATTTCAGAGTTTCGAAGAAACGGAATATCAAACGGAGTCCAAACCGAATGAAACCTTTGGGAACGTGATTTTCTCACCAAATATGATCCAGGAGACTTGGACCCTACGTCAAGAAAGAAACAAGGTGGGCACGAGGTAGGGGGTGCGCCCACCCCCCTAGGGCGCGCCCCCACCCTCGTGGGCCCCACGTTGCTCCATCGACGTACTTCTTCCTCCTATATATACCTACGTACCCCCAAACGATCAGAGACGGAGCCAAAAACCTAATTCCACTGCCGCAACCTTCTGTACCCACGAGATCCCATCTTGGGGCTTGTTCCAGAGCTCCGCCGGAGGGGCATCCACCACGGAGGGCTTCTACATCATCATAGCCCCTCCGATGAAGTGTGAGTAGTTTACCTCAGACCTTCGGGTCCATAGTTAGTAGCTAGATGGCTTCTTCTCTCTTTTTGGATCTCAATACAATGTTCTCCCCCTCTCTCGTGGAGATCTATTCGATGTAATCTTCTTTTTGCGGTGTGTTTGTTGAGACCGATGAATTGTGGGTTTATGATCAAGATTATCTATGAAAAATATTTGAATCTTCTCTGAATTATTTTATGTATGATTGGTTATCTTTGCAAGTCTCTTGAATTATCAGTTTGGTTTGGCCTACTAGATTGGTTTTTCTTGCAATGGGAGAAGTGCTTAGCTTTGGGTTCAACTTGCGGTGTCCTTTCCCAAGGATGAGGGGCAGCAAGGCACGTAGTGTATTGTTGCCATCGAGGATAACAAGATGGGGTTTTTATCATATTGCATGAATTTATCCCTCTACATCATGTCATCTTGCTTAAGGCGTTACTCTGTTTTCTTGAACTTAATACTCTAGATGCATGCTGGATAGCGGTCGATGAGTGGAGAAATAGTAGTAGATGCAGGCAGGAGTCGGTCTACTTGTCTCGGACATGATGCCTATATACATGATCATACCTAGATACTCTCATAACTATGCTCAATTCTGCCAATTGCTCAACAGTAATTCGTTCACCCACCGTAAAATACTTATGCTCTTGAGAGAAGCCACTAGTGAAATCTATGGCCCCCGGGTCTATCTTCATCATATTAATCTTCCATCACTTTATTATTGCCTTTGCTTTTTTACTTTGCTTTTATTTTACTTTGCATCTTTATCATAAAAATACCAAAAATATTATCTATCATCTCTATCAGATCTTACTCTCGTAAGTGGCCGTGAAGGGATTGACAACCCCTTATCGCGTTGGTTGCGAGGAGTTATTTGCTTTGTGCAGGTACGAGGGACTCGCGCGTAGCCTCCTACTGGATTGATACCTTGGTTCTCAAAACCTGAGGGAAATACTTACGCTACTTTGCTGCATCATCCTTTCCTCTTCAAGGAAATCCAACGCAGTGCTCAAGAGGTACCAAGAAGAATTTCTGGCGCCGATGCTGGGGAGTCTACGCAAAAGTCAACATACCAAGTACCCATCACAATCCCTTATCTCCCGCATTACATTATTTGCCATTTGCCTCTCATTTTCCTCTCCCCCACTTCACCCTTGCCGTTTTATTCGCCCTCTCTCTTCCGTTTGCCTTTTTCTCGCTTGCTTTTTGTTTGCTCGTGTGTTGGATTGCTTGTCTGTCACGATGGCTCAAGATAATACCAAATTGTGTGACTTTACCAATACCAACAATAATGATTTCCTTAGAACTCCGATTGCTCCTCTTACCAACACTGAATCTTGTGAAATCAATATTGCTTTGTTGAATCTTGTTATGAAAGATCAATTTGCCGGCCTTCCTAGGGAAGATGCCGCTACTCATCTAAATAGCTTCGTTGATTTGTGTGATATGCAAAAGAAAAAGGATGTTGATAATGATATTGCTAAATTGAAGCTATTTCCTTTTTTGCTTAGAGATCGTGCTAAAGCTTGGTTTTCTTCTTTGCCTAAAAATAGTATTGATTCTTGGAACAAGTGCAAAGATGCTTTTATCTCTAAGTACTTTCCTCCCGCTAAGATCATCTCTCTTAGAAACGATATTATGAATTTTAAGCAACTTGATCATGAACATGTTGCACAAGATTTGGAGAGGATGAAATTAATGATACGTAATTGCCCTACTCATGGTTTGAACTTGTGGATGATTATACAAAAAAATTATGCCGGATTGATTTTTTCTTCTAGAAATCTTTTGGATTCAGCCGCGGGAGGCACTTTTATGGAAATCACTTTAGGAGAAGCTACTAAACTCCTAGATAATATTATGGTTAATTATTCTCAATGGCACACCGAAAGATCTACTAATAAAAAAGTGCATGCGATAGAAGAAATTAATGTTTTGAGTGGAAAGATGGATGAACTTATGAAATTATTTGCTACTAAGAGTGTTTGTTCTGATCCTAATGATATGCCTTTGTCTACTTTGATTGAGAATAATAATGAATCTATGGATGTGAATTTTGTTGGTAGGAATAATTTTGGTAACAACGCGTATAGAGGGAACTTTAATCCTAGGCCTTATCCTAGTAATCCTTCTAATAATTATGGAAATTCCTACAACAACTCTTATGGAAATTTTAATAAGATGCCCTCTGAATTTGAGACTAGTGTTAAAGAGTTTATGAATTCGCAAAAGAATTTCAATGCTTTGCTTGAAGAGAAATTGCTTAAAGTTGATGAATTGGCTAGGAACATTGATAGAATTTCTCTTGATGTTGATTCTTTAAAGCTTAGATCTATTCCTCCTAAGCATGATATTAATGAGTCTCTCAAAGCTATGATAATTTCCATTGATGAGTGCAAGGAAAGAACCACTAGGATGCGTGCTACAAAAGATGCCTTTATTAAAGCGTGTTCTTCCAATTTCTATGAAAATAAAGATGAAGATCTAAAAGTTATTTATGTGTCCCCTATTAAATCTTTGTTTTGCAATATGAATCTTGATAATGATGGGACTGAATATGATCCACCTTTACCTAGAAGGCGTTCCAAGAATTCGGAGTTTTTAGATCTTGATGCTAAAATTGATAAAAGTGGGATTGAAGGAAGCAAAACCCTAGATGTTGCTAAACCCACTATTTTGGATTTCAAGGAATTTAATTATGGAAGTTGCTCTTTAATTGATTGTATTTCCTTGTTGCAATCCGTGCTAAATTCTCCTCATGCTTATAGTCAAAATAAAGCCTTTACTAAACATATCGTTGATGCCTTGATGCAATCTTATGAAGAAAAACTTGAGTTGGAGGTTTCTATCCCTAGAAAACTTTATGATGAGTGGGAACCAACTATTAAAATTAATATTAAGGATCATGAATTTTATGCTTTATGTGATTTGGGTGCTAGTGTTTCCACTATTCCCAAAACTTTGTGTGATTTGCTAGATTTCCGTGATTTTGATGATTGCTCTCTAAACTTGCACCTTGCGGATTCCATTATTAAGAAACCTATGGGAAGAATTAATGATGTTCTTATTGTTGCAAATAGGAATTATGTGCCCATAGATTTTATCGTTCTTGATATAGATTGCAATCCTTCTTGTCCTATTATTTCTTGGTAGACCTTTCCTTAGAACGGTTGGTGCAATTATTGATATGAAGGAAGGGAATATTAGATTCCAATTACCATTAAAAAAGGCATGGAACACTTCCCTAGGAATAAAATAAAATTACCATATTAATCTATTATGAGAGCTACTTATGGATTTCCTACCAAAGATGGCAATACCTAGATCTATCCTTGCTTTTATGCCTAGCTAGGGGGGTTAAACGATAGCGCTTGTTGAGAGGCAACCCAATTTTATTATTAGTTTTTTTGGCTTTTCCTTCTGTTTAGGAATAAATCTTTGATCTAGCCTCTGGTTAGATGTGTTTTTATGTTTTAATTAATGTTTGTGGCAAGTTAAACCTATAGGATCTTCTTGGATGATAGTTATTTGATCTCGCTGTAATTTCCAGAAACTTTCTGTTCACGAAAACAATTGTTAAATATCACCAGAACGTGATAAAATAGTGATTCCAATTGCTTCTGATCAATAAACAAATTGCATAGGTCTTCCTATTTTGGCTGAATTTTTGTAGTTCCATAAGTTTGCGTTAGTTACAGATTACTACAGACTGTTCTGTTTTAGACAAATTCTGTTTTTCGTGTGTTGTTTGCTTATTTTGATGAATCTATGGCTAGTAAAATAGTTTATAAACCATAGAGAAGTTGGAATACAGTAGGTTTAACACCAATATAAATAAAGAATAAGTTCATTACAGTACCTTGAATGATGAACACTACCTGTCATCCAGCAAGATACAGTGTATATCAAGTAAATGTTTAGTTGATTTCTAACTGCATTATGATCGATGAAAATACTCACATACATTCGATTACTAGTACCCAAATATTAATATCACGAATCTATAGTACGTATAGAGTAATGTATGTTCACTACCTCACGGACACAATGACAAGCAACATCCATAGGCCTACCATGAACCTATACGCATGGACGAGAATTTTAAATGACTCATGTATTAAATGATGCCTTCATGCAATATTGTACAATAGGTACATACATGTGCTACACTAATTAATTTTGTTAAGCGATTTTGCAGTGGATGTGATATGGAATCCTCTAATTGTCATAGATTAATTTAAATAAGCTACTGATTGATAACTGTATAATGACTGATCAAGTCAATTGTAGGACCATAAATCATACACCATCCAAATCTTCAGCTTACTAATATCGTAGATGTCACAATCTGTATTATAAGCTTATTCCAACCTAACACAAATTGCCAACCAGTCCAACAGCCAAATATGTCTGTGATCAACCATGACGTGACACAATTCGAGCATAACTAGTTGCTTGGACTTCAGATCCATGAATACTGCAGCTCAGATCCATTCGAAACTCTAATGAAGCTATGATCTAATATAGAACATAGAGCATACATACAATGCTGTCATTCACTGATCTAATGAATTAGACAAGCTGTGACATTTTGTAGTCCTACGCAATGACGGATTAAGCAACATGTTGTTTAGTCCTAGTAATTTGAGAAATCAGGCTTGATTACTAGACTTTTAGTAGTTAACTTTTCATCACATGGTTATAGAATCTGCCACGTATACTGCGATCTTAGCATTAGTTAGTCAGTAGCAGTAGTTTTGGTCTCAGTGATCGAGGATAAAGAGTATCGCATCGATGCCTACGCCACTGATAGTACCAAGTTGCAGACTCTAGACGTGCCAGCAACTGACCTCACTGTAAGCATGCATCAAGATGTTGACCACAAAGCCTAGCACATGTCTTTGCTCCGTCTCTTTACTGTAAGGCGAGCAACGGTTCAGCGCTAAGCCACGTCGCCTAGAAACTACGGTCCACACTGCGCTCAGACCGCTACCATAGCAGCTTGCCGCCCTCATGACTGCCGCCTAGCGCCACACCGCCACTGTCAGCCCTCACTGACACAAGCTCGCACCCACGTGGCCGCGCCACTCTTCACCCTCTCGCCTTCCCCTGCCAGTATCTGGCGTCCTACACACCCTCAATCAGCGTCCGCCCACCCCTCGCCTGCTCCACGCATCTCACACATCCACACCGTACCTCCGGCTCCAGCCGCCCTCGTCCCTCACGCTGCCCGCTGCTCACCGCAAGCCTCTTCCTCATGTCCACGCCTAGCTGCTATTCGTTTCCTCAACCCCTAGTCATGAGTCGTTTTCTCCAGTGTATTTGTTTTCCCAGGTACTCTACAGTTTGTTGCTAGGTTAGTCTGATTCTGGTCGTTGATCAGTCGTAGCTGTGCATTTCGGCATCTCCATTCATCGTTCAATATTAGCTTTCATGTGATTGGCGTTGAGTATGATAAGTCTTGTTTCACTATTAGTGATATCTATTGCTACTAAGTAGTATTAATTTAGTATTTGTTTAGAAGTTAGTAGTCTAACTTGTAGTTGACATTTAGTGTAGTTTGTACAGTGTATAGTTGAGCAGAGAAGTTGTGTTTGAATTAAGTTGTACGTCATGTAGTGTAATTGCATGTCTACGCCTCTGACTTCTAACAGTCGCTCTGTCACAGCCTACAATTCAATGTTCCAATATGCTTGTTCATAGCTTAACTTGCTAATCTGCCACGTTTCACTGAATCTAGTAAGCGAATCATCTCAACACTTAAATGCATCGCATGTATGCGATGTGTGACATGTAGCTACGCTTCACTTAACATTGTCTATCACAACGAGATCATGCTAAACGTGCACAGAGACTGATCCTCATTTGCATTTGTCATGACATCAAGCTCATCCATCAAACTGCAAGCTATCGCACATCATGACTCAGTCAAACTTCTGATCATCATTCATGAGCTTAGCACAACCATTTCACTTCAACTTTTCACATTGAATTTGCTTTGCATGCAAACAACTTTATCAATGATCAATGAGCATGGTGCAAGCTATTGCATCATCGATGCCTCATCATCATATTGTCAATCAAGTTGCTCACACAGATCACATGATCACCATGGCATGTGAACACCATGATCATGAGAACCCAACGTGCCTGACACCAGTCACTCAGACTCCATCACTCCTGCCATGGTAGCAGCACCACACCCGCTGAACACCCAGACACAACATGACTACACACTCCGACGTACCGAGCGCTCGGCACCCACACATGACTGCACACTCATCCACTGACCCAATGCTATCAGGACACGACAGTCACAACCTCACGCAGACTTAATTTCATTCATTGTTACACACTAGACTATCTTCATCATTTCACACTGTAACTCCATCACCGACATTGCATCGACGCGACCTGCCCACACAAGCAGAGCCTATTTGAGCACCGAGCACTCACGCGAGTCAGCCCAGCCTCTTCTGCTGGAGGTCTATGATTCCACTAAAGACTGTCTTAGTTAGTACGATGCGCTAGACGCTAGGTGCTTCTGACCTGGAGTTCTCCTCGCGGGGCGAGTGTGACAGATGGTGGCAGCGGCGGCTGGCAGAGCAGCATGCGCCGTAGCGCCCATCGGCCGAGACAGTTCCAGACCGGACCAACGGCCCCGATGCATGCGACCGGGCCCGAGGCTCTAGCGCCACGAGCTGCTGCTCCCGGCGGTCGAGCTGGGCCAGTCGATGTGCAGTGTCGTCGGATGAAGCCATACGGAGACTCGGTTCGAGCCCGCGCGAGTCTCGAGTCTGATGCTGCTCTCGCGTGAGACATGGTCTGGAACGATGTTGGCAGGCTACCGGGAGTGGCAACAGGCACTCGGTTGAGCCGGCCTTCAGCAACGGTCCATCATTTGTCGATTAGCCAACTGGGCCAGTGGTTGTCAAACTCCGCGATGGTTTGACCCAAGGCTGGTGAGCTGAGTGCATCGGCTTAACACGTGGTCCGAGTCAGGCTGGGTTGACGGAGCTACGTGGTTGCCATCCTGAGCGGTGCGTGAGGCGACGCTGGTCCTTGAGTTATAAATAGTGATGCCTTGTACATGTTGGTGGTCACTGATTGTTGGCCGCTGTCACTGGTTGATTCGTCCACATGGTATGAGGATCCAACCGGCGTTATGTACGAACTGTTAGTGGTCTTGCAGTTCAGTCGCTGTAGTGGTAGCCGATTGCATGGCAGCAGGTATCGTCGATTAACGTCTATGAGGCCATTGAAAGTGAGCGATGGTATGCCTGTTAAGAACAGACGCAGCGGCTAATTAGGGTAGCCTTGGAATTGCAGCTTAGATTCGAGAGGTAGGCAGAGTCAGACTACTATCCTCGGCTCCAGTGGCTAGGCTGGCTAGAGGAAGAGGTTGACCGCGGGGAGAGGGGGAAAACGCTCGGGGGCTCACAACGGTGCTGTAGGGATGGCCAGCGTGCTCGGGGAAGCTCGGACGGCGGCAAGTCGACGGTGGAGATCCGCAGCGGCCGACGGTGAAGAAGATGTCGGGGATGGCGCTCCGATGGTCTTCGAGTCGCGTGTATTGACGGAGACGACATAGAGGTTGATGGAGAAGCTCGTGGTCCGGTTAGAGAAGTGAGGGGGAGGCGGTGGCTACGGCAACGATGAGCGGCAGTGGCGGCTTACGGGCGTGTCGGCCATAGCGGGAGAGGACGAGGGAGAGAGCAAAGGAGGGGAGAGTGGTCTCCAGGGGGTCAAGGTGGCGCCGAGGAGAGGACGCGAGGTGTCGCGGTGGCCAGGCAACGCAGGCAGGCAGCCTGGTGGCGTGGCGCCCACGCGCGCGCCGTGTGCTATCCCTCCTCTACCTACGTAGAGGTAGGGGGTGACTGGCACCAGGCCAGGTGGGCCGGCCCAGGGCAAGTGAGTGGCCTCTGGCCTTTCTCTCTCTCGCTCTCTCTCTCTTTTCTGTTTTCTGTTTTTCTATTTTTCTGCTGTTTGTTTTGAGTTAGTAGAAATACTAAACCAGTTTATTAAATGTTGAAAATATTCATGGGCACTTCTGAAATTAATTCCAATAGCCCGAAAATACTTTCAACATTATTTGGACATTTACAAATATTTATAGGATTTTAAATGTCCAAATTCAAATACTTATGAATTAATTCAAGAATCCAGAGTGTCCTAGAAAAGTGTGCACCGTTTTTGGCAGAGGTTCCGGACCAATTCAAAAATGATGAACATTTATGAAGAGCATTTCAGGTTCCTTGATAATTATTTTACTAAACCCTAGTTGAGTTAGGGGGTACAAGGGGTTTATGCCATCCCCATTTCAAGTTTAAAAGAAATTTAGACATGATGCAACAACCAAGCTAGTCCAAGTGCATAGCAAGTTTAGGGATGTTTCAACAACGGGGAAGATGACGCATCATGCTGCGGGCGCAAGGGTCCGGACAACTTTGCCGCCTTGGCGGCCATGTTGTCTGATCTTTACAAAGGGGAGAAATAAGATTTTACTCGCCTTAAATGCCGAGAAGGACTTTCCATGTACAACCCCGCTGACTGGGTGAGCTTTCGATCATTAGCCTTACTCAATCCTTTTCCTTAGTTGAACTTGATCTGATTATTTTTAACAGGAATGGAGGAAAGTTGTCGCAGGGATCTATAGCCCCGTTCCGCAGCCGGAGGACCATATTCGAGACCTGGATCTCGGATTTGAAGAGGATCCGGATATATTTATAGAGCTTAAGGAGGGGGTCTTTTATCAGGCGAGCTACAACGGCACAGAAGTTTCCATCACAAGCGATTATCCCGGCCTTCTCCCCTCCTCCCACGTAAGTGCCCAGGAGACATCTCTTCAACAAGAGCTTTCCCGTTGCACCTCACCCACCACACTATCTCATGCTCTGAAGGGGCGGCGCTCGTCCCGCCAAGTTGTATCAAAGGTGTCCTCCAAGAAGGCGACGCTCGCGCAGGGCGGGTCTTTGAAAAGAAAGGCGGGCGGTGATACTACCGAGCCTCCTCATTCTCCGAAGAGGTATAATTTTCGACCTACACTCGGCGAATAGGATGGATTGTGACGAGCTCCGCTGTGCTATATTTTAGGAAGAGTGTACACCGGACTGTACCCAGAGGTCTCGCCGTCCATGCACCGGCCAATCCGGCCCCGGACCCTGCCACAAGGACTAGGGTTGGAACGGGCGCCACGCCGGATTGTCACCTCCACGAGGATTCAAATAATGTATCCATCACCAATTCCGAAGTGGAGAGCGGGATGGTCCATCGGTGGTGGAAAGAGGCCATCCGCGATCCAAGTTTCACCGAAGAGGCGTTCAATGCCCTCAGCTCTGCGGATGCATATATCCGGGCTGCTCGGGATGGACTTGCCGGAGCCACACACCAGCTTTCAAAGGATATGCGGGTAAAAGCTTTGTGTAGATTCAATAATCATGTGCCAGTAGCCCCCGAGACTTGAAGCAGGTAGCGCAACTGATTTAAGGATTGTTGTATAATCAGGTACTCACGGAGAAGAACAACATGATGTGTTAGGAGCTTGAAGAATGTCAGGCCAAGCTAGCTATTGCCACCGCCGAACTGGAAGATTTGAAGAAATCCCAGAAGGCATCGAATGGTAAGTACAACGTCGCCGGAAAGTACGATTCTGTGGCAACAATGATTTTTAAATTTGCATTGTCTAACAGCAGCAGGGTCGGTAAATCAGTTGGAGGAGAGGCTAAAGGCTGCTGAGGCGGCCAAAGAACATGCCGAAGGGCAAGAAGCCGCTGGTCAATGTGTGTTGACACGGACCATCAATGAGAAAAACAAACTACATGATACCAACATTCAGCAAGACGAAGAACTGAAGGACGTAAGAGCCCAACTGTCGGATGCCTTGAAGGAAAACAGAAAGCTGAAAGGCGGCATATTTAGTATGTCCTTTATCCTGTCTTTCATATGGTCCCTTGATGGAGATTTTTGTTTTACAAGATTGTTCCTGTAGGCTTATTGACTGGGCGGCCTGAAGGAGAAGTGCCCGGATTTCAAGGCGACTTGCTGCAAGAGTTATCCAAGGTGCACGAGCGAGCTCGGAAGGCGATGAGGAGTATGGCTAAGGCGTTATGGCCACCCGATTCTCCTCCAGGACTAATGGGGGAGCTCACGGAGCTATTCAAAGGAGCTCCTCTTCGCTTTGAGCTTTGGAAGGCATCGGCATGTCGAGAGGGTGCACGAGAGGCCTTGTCCATGGTGGAAACACGGTATACCGGACTTGATCCGAATCATATGGCCCGGGTCAGACCTCGGGGACCAGACGGACAAGAAATTCCGGTTAGCTTGGTGTATGATCAAGTAAAGATAGCCACCAAATTTTCACAGCAAGAGTGTAAACTAGACAGCCTGATAGATGGCATATATAAGGAGTAGGCGTGCGCTGTTATGTGACAATACACTTTATCAGCAAACTTGTCTCCGGCCGAATTGTAAAAGATTGTCATAGCAGACTTACCGCTTCAGCCTCCGAAACCCAAGGGTAGAGTGTTTCCGAATACTATACCAGTGGAAAACACCAAGTATGTTTGGGAACCAGGTGATCCAGGCACAATGCTCGAACAGACAAGCTATATTCGGGGAGTTATGTTATATTACTTTTTAATGTAAGAAACATCTTCCAGGAAGAATAGTGTCGTTAAGGGTTCCTCTACCTGGGTCGGCATGCATGTATGCATGACTAGGCTGTGAGGCGAAAGAATCACAGGAGTCTTTGTATTCTTATTAGTTTATAATGCTACGAAGGCAGTTCGTCGTTTGTCCGCCGACCAATTATTCCCTTAATAACGCTAGCCTTTTGGCTTCACCCGTCTGAGGTACATGTCAGGATGACCCGGTTGTAACAATCGCAGAGGTGCTCCCTTTATGCCCTAGCCGAACAATCGGGAGCGTAGGGCATAAGCACAGGAGCCAGGCAACCCAGCTTGGCAAAAACTTAAGTCATAGAGGTGCATATAATGGCGAAGAGAATACGTATATGAGTAAGAAATACACATGTATATATGGTGAGCTTTATGCTCGAGATAATAAAGAGCTTCTATTTGAAGGAAGCCCCCAGTTAAGGTGGGGTGTGTACATTTAAAAATGTATTCCCCGTAAGTGTGCGACTTACCCAAAAACACGCTAGAAATCGTAAAACAAATGGAAAGGAAAAAAGGGAAAAAGGAGAAAAAGGTAACGGATAATGTGTCCGGACTTAGGCATAGAATCTTTGGAGTCTGGCATCGTTCCATGGGTTTAGCTCTAAGTGATTGTCCGATGCGTTGCGCAGGCGATATGCTCCTCCAGTGAGAACTTCATCTATAATGAAGGGGCCCTCCCATTTGGGCTTGAGCTTGTCCTTTTTATTCTCTGGTAGGCGTAGAACTAGTTCACTGACATTATAAGTCTCGGCCCGCACTTCTCTGCTTTGGTATTGTCAAGCTTGTTGTTGGTAGAATGCGGAACGAGCTTTTGCGACATCGCGCTCCTCCTCCAGGCCATCTAATTCGTCCTGCCGATCGAGCTCGGCCTCTCTCTCTTCGTACATACGCACTCGAGGTGAGTCATGAATAATATCGCAGGGCAAGACGGTCTCTGCGTCGTACACCATGAAGAACGGTGTGTATCTGATCGTACGATTGGGCGTGGTCCGCAGCCCCCAGAGTACGGAGTCAAGCTCCTCAACCCAGTGTTTGTCCGACTCCTTTAGAGATCGCACTAGCCTGGGTTTAATGCTGCTCATTATCAGGCCATTCGCCTGTTCGACTTGACCGTTTGTTTGAGGGTGATATGCAGAGGCGTAATCTAGCTTGATGCCCAGATTAGCACACCAAGTTTTTACCTCGTCGGCTGTAAAGTTAGAGCCGTTGTTTGTGATGATGCTGTGTGGGACACTATAACAGTGTACGACACCAGATATGAACTCTATCACAGGTCCAGTTTCAGCCGTTTTAACTGGTTTGGCCTTTATCCACTTAGTAAATTTATCTACCATAACCAGCAGGTATTTTTCTTATGGCTTCCCCCTTTAAGGGGTCTGACTATGTCCAGCCCCCAGACCGCGAAAGGCCAAGTAATTGGGATTGTTCAGAGCGAGGTAGGTGGCATATGGCTTTGGTTGGTGAAAAGTTGGCATCCAACACAGCGCTGGACAAGGTCCTGTGCATCTGCTCGGGCCGTGAGCCATAAAAACCCAGAATGGAATGCCTTACTTACAAGGGCCCGTGCTGCGACGTGATGGCCACCAAGGCTAGCATGGATTTCGGCCAAGAGCTTCCGCCCCTCCTCTTTGGAGATACATCTTTGAAGGACTCCGGTAGTACTTTTCTTGTAAAGTTCTACTTCATGAACATTGTAGGTTTTCGAGCGTCGAACTATGCACGAGCCTCATTCTAGTCCTCGGGGAGCACCCGCCTATTAAGGTAGGTTAGGAAGGGCACGTTCCATGGAGCGATTACCGCCATGATTACATGGGCGGAGGGTGTTGGTTCTGTGCCCGAGCCCCCGGTGATGTCTGAATCAAGTTCGGCATCTGGGGGCGTGATCGGCGCCGGACTGGTATTTCCGCTCTCGTTCTGCCATACCACGGATGGCTTAAAGAGCCTTTCCACGAAGGTGTTAGGTGGGACGGGGTCGCGTTTAGCGCCCATTCGAGCAAGGATGTCCGCTGCTTGGTTACTATCCCGGGCCACATGATGAAACTTGAGCCCCTCGAACCGAGCTGATATTTTGAGCATGACATTGCGGCAAGCTGCCATCTTTGGATCTTTTGCATCGAATTCTCCGTTTACTTGAGATATTGCGAGATTTGAATTCCCGCGCACCTCGAGGTGTTGTATGCTCATAGAAACAGCCATCCGGAGACCGTGCAGTAGTGCCTCATATTCGGCTGCGTTATTGGAGTTCGTATACATGATTTGCAATACGTAGCGGACTGTGTCCCCCGTAGGGGATGTTAGGATGACACTAGCCCCCAATCCGTCTAACATTTTTGAGCCGTCGAAGTACATCACCCAGTTGGAGTATGTGCCGTACTCTTTAGGGAGTTCGGCCTCTGTCCATTCGGAGACGAAGTCGGCCAATACCTGAGATTTAATGGCTCGTCGTGGTTTATACGTTATTTCAAATGGTAGGAGCTCGATGGCCCATTTTGCAATGCGACCGGTGGCATCTCGATTGTTTATGATGTCATTGAGTGGTACCTCGGAGGCCACCGTGATCGAGCACTCTGGAAAGTAGTGTTGCAGCTTCCGAGATGCCATGAAATCCGCATATGCTATCTTTTGATAGTGTGGGCATCGGGATTTGCATGGTGTGAGAACCGCCGATACGTAGTATACTGGTTTTTGGAGTGGGAATTTATGTCCCTCTTCCTCTCGTTCGACGACGAGTACTGCGCTCACCACCTGGTGAGTTGCAGATATGTACAATAGCATAGGTTCGCCTATTTTAGGTGCTGCAAGGATTGGGTTGTTTGCTAGAAGAGTTTTTATTTCTTCCAACCCGGCTGTTGCCGCATCCGTCCACTCAAAGTGGTCGGTACGTCAAAGCAGGCAATATAGCGGCAGCGCCTTCTTTCCCAATCTGGAGATAAAACGGCTCAAGGCTGCCACACACCCAGCTAGTTTTTGGACCTGTTTTAGGTCTGTTGGTATTGCCAACTATGACAAGACTCAGATTTTGGCTGGGTTTGCTTCGATTCCTCTATTGGAAACGATGAACCTAAGCAGCTTTCTGGCTGGAACGCTGAAAACACATTTTTCCATATTGAGCCGTATGTCGTATGTTCGGAGGTTGTTGATTGTAAGATGTAAGTCATCCACCAGTGATTTGACATGTTTAGTTTTGATGACTACATCATCTACATATGCGTCCACCGTCTTGCCAATTTGTTTTTCCAGGCATGTTTGAATTATGCGTTGGTAGGTGGCGCCAGCGTTTTTAAGCCCAAAAGGCATAGTGTTAAAACAGAAAGGCCCGCATGGAGTGATGAATGCCGTTGCAGCGTGATCGGATTCCTTCATCTTGATCTGATGGTATCCGGAGTATGCGTCGAGGAAACATAGTGAATCGTGTCCTGCAGTTGCATCAATGATTTGGTCAATGCGGGGCAGTGGGAAGGGGTCCTTGGGGCAAGCTTTATTGAGGTCTTTAAAATCGACACAAAGGCGCCAGGATTTGTCCTTCTTTGGCACCATGACCAGGTTTGCTAGCCAATCCTGGTGTTTTATTTCTCGAATAAACCCGGCTTCAAGTAGTTTGGCTAGCTCCTCCCCCATAGCTTGTCGCTTGGGTTCAGAAAATCACCGTAGTGTTTGTTTAACTGGCTTGAACCCCTTTATTATGTTGAGGCTATGTTCGGCCAGTCTGCGTGGGATTCCTGGCATATCTGAAGGGTGCCAGGCGAGAATGTCCCAATTCTCGCGCAGGAATGCTCTCAAAGCAGCGTCGATCGCTGGATCCAGCTGTGCCCAATGGCTGCTGTTTTATTAGGATCCGTCAGGTGAACTTGGAATTTCACTATTTCGTCTGCCTGTTTGAAAGAAGTGGATTTTGGCCCTTTGTCGAGGATTACGTCATCTCTATCCACTATGGACCGCAGAGCGGTGAGCTCCTCGGCCGCAAGGGCCTCGGATAGTGCCTCGAGGGCCAGGGATGCGGTTTTGTTTTCGGCGCGGAGTGCTATGTCCGGATCATGGGTGATAGTGGTGAATCTGTTGGGCCCGGGCATTTTGAGCTTCATGTACACGTAATGAGGTATGGCTTGAAAGCGTGTGAATGCATCTCGCCCCAACAGGGCATGATGTCCGCTGTTGAAAGGTGCCACCTGGAAGGTTAACTCTTCGGACCTGTAGTTCTCAGGCGTGCCGAATACCACATCAAGTTTTATTTTTCCCGAACACCGTGCTTCTCGGCTGGGGATAATACCTCGAAAGGTTGTACTGCTCCGCTCGATGCGGCTCCTGTCTATTTGTATTTTATCGAGCATATCCTCATGGATGAGGTTCAATCCGCTACCCCCGTCCATGAGCACTTTAGTGAGCTGAAAGCCATCCATAATTGGGTTCAGAACTAAAGCGGCTGGTGCTCGGACTGATCGGGTCCGTGGTTCGTCAGTGGCGTTGAAAGTTATCGCCATGTTGTTCCAGGGGTTTATTGCAGCTACTTGGTTAACTTTGTCGAGGTCGCGGAGCGCCCTTTTTCACTGATTATTTGAAGAAAAGGTCTCAAAGACCGTAAGTACATTGAGATCGTTATCCTCCGAGGAGTACTTTGCTGGGGTAGTGTTGGTGAGGATGGCCTCACCACTTTTAGCCACCTGCCGGAGTATCCAACATGCCCTAAGGCTATGTGTTGGTTCGCAATCCGGCGTTGTGTGTATCTGACAAGGCTTGTCGAGCCATTCATCAAGGACGGTTCTATGTCCTGTTAAGGGATTAATTTTCTTGTCTATGGGGCGATAATTAGGTGCCCCGTGAGGGTGCATCCTTTATGCCGGGCCGGTGGGTGGCTTAAAGGCCGATGGTTCCCATCGAGCTGTCTCGGCTTTCCAGGCGCTTTCCATTGTGCAATACTTCTGTACTATGTGTGCCAAATCTGCAAAGTGCAGTACACGGTGACGGTTGAGGGCACTGAGGATCCCTTGTCCGTACAGTTGCGGCAAAAGTCTGATACCGCATCGTCGCTGCGGTAATCTTTAATTTTGTTTTTAACAAGTAGGAATCTAGCCCAAAAGTGATGGACTGTTTCCTGAGGTTGCTGCCGTATATACATTAAGTCGCATATGTCCGAGGGACCGAATTGCTTGGAGAGTGTTGATTGTGGTGGGTGGGTGGGTTTAAATCCGAAGCCTAACCCACTGAGGAATCAGGATTTTGTAAAATTTCTGAAGTCACTAGCCCAGAATCCGGAGTGTCCTGGGGTTTTTTAGGCTCAATGCAATTATCTATGTTTGGAGGACAGATGGTCTCTTCTCATAGATGGGTGTCTGGCTCGCAGGTGTCGGAGATCCGAACATATTTTATTTTCAGCATAGGAGGAGCGGTATCCTCAACTTGCTCTTCCACGACGGTCACCAGGTGGGTGATAGGTGGGGACCTGATTTCCCTCTGATTGGGTTTAAGCCCAATAAGATCGTAATCTGTTGCGACCCCCAGGGCGGCGATGCGATCTAGCAGTTCGTTTAAAGACGAAATATCTGTCGGATCCGTCTTATCGATGCTTCTGGAGTTGATGCAGAGATGGTCTTTGGTAATCTGGGGGACCGCTTTGGGCTTAACGACCGGGCGGGCGCCCATGGTGAAACTGCCGATCTGGAGGATCTACCCAGGAACTAGGGCCCTTCCAGAGGTGATCTTGTCGCTGATGACAAGGCGAACCATCGATCCTTCTATCGACAACACAGAGGAACTCTCAATGAAAGCACCAATGTCGGTGTCAAAACCGGCCGATCTCGGGTAGGGGGTCCTGAATTGTGCTTCTGAGGACAGAAGGTAACAGGAGGCAGGGGATGCGATGTTTACCCAAGTTTGGGCCCTCTTAATGGAGGTATACCTTACTTCCTGCTTGATTGACTTTGATGGGTATGGGGGTTACAAGAGTAGATCTACCTCGAGATCGTAATGGCTAAACCCTAGATGTCTAGCCTGCATGAATTCTGATGATCTCTACGGACTAAACCCTCCGGTTTATATAGACACAGAAGGGGGCTAGGCTTGTACAGAGTCAGTTACATAGAAAGGAAGTTTCATATCGAACGCCAGGCTTGCCATCCACGCAAAGGAGAGTCCCATCCGAACACGGGGGAAGGCCTTCAATCTCATATCTTCACGACCCATTAGTCCGGCCCATGTTACATAGCCCGGATGCCCGAGGACCCCCTAATCCAGGACTCCCTCACCCCCTTTGTTGATATAATGTTTTTATATTACCACATCCTATTTAATGGATAACAGGTAATATATTTTAGTACATTAGTGGGCCCGATACATTAGCACGTACTATTCGCCTTCACTTAGAGGTGGGTTCCATGTCTGCTCTCTCTATCCTCCCCTTCTACGTTTAGACGCACGGGCAAACATGAAGAACTCGCGGGCGATGTTGCCATTGACCATATCTGGACGCGTTCACAAGTTACGGCACCAGTTTCAGGTACTAGTAGTACTAGTCAATGTGTACGTGCAATGCACGTTAATTTCGAAGTATATTAAGTGCATGCGGATATTAAGTAGGATATTATTTGCGTGTTATTATGTGATTAGCACTATTTTTGGCATGAAATTGACTGCACGCTAAATGTGCTGAGCACTCGACTTTGATGCAGTCTAGGTCGTTGGATGAGAAGGAATACATGTGGCTTGATGACGTTTTATATTTAATTTGATACGGCTCTAGCAGAAGATTCGATCGATCAAACCATATATTTCATTCAGTCTGACTCCGACTTTACATTCATACGACGGTCGATATAAAATAAACAGAAATGATAAAAATTCAGATTTTAAGCATGGCAATCCGAACGTTTTTCATGGTAAATTTAGGTTACGCGGCGGCAACGGGGGCATCTTGCGGTGTGAAGCGGCTCCTCTGCCGTGCTCTGTGTGTCATTGGGCCACTGACCGACGGCGACGGTGGTGTCTTGTGCCGTTGTTGGTGTACTCCTGGACGTTGGCCCTAGCTTCAAGGAAGGACAGAATGTTCTGGACTTTGGTCTCCAGGAGCGAGTCAACTGGCAGGAGGAGGCGCCTGGCGTTGGTGCAAGGAAGCGGTCGACGGCGGCCATCCATGCCGCTGAGGGGGATACTGGCAACGGTGTGGCGGAGACATTCGTGTGCACGGGCACCAGCACGGGCGCGCGTGTGAGTGCACGCGCAGGCGCATGCGCTGGCAGGTGCATGGGCGCGTGAAAGTCGGCGGGGACCTCGTGGAACCCCGTGGCATCAAGCTCGGCGACACTATGCGGCTCCCAGCCCAACAATGCCATGAGTATGGGCGTTGGCACAGTCAGGGCGACAGGAGCTGGAACGGGAGCGGGGACAGACACAGCGTCTTCCCGCATGGCTGGTTCAAACTCGTCCCAAAGCGCCTTATGTTCTTGAGACTCCGGCTGGGTGTCTTCCTCAGGAAACTGGAAGACTAAGGGCAGACCATCGTGATGCGGCATGGCGTACGGTTAGGTCAGGCTGGTTGGAGGTAGACGGCAGGAGAATCGGAGAGGAAGAGAAAGATTGTAGCGATACCGGGTAGTGCGGGGTTGGTTTTAAACTGCGGCGCCGACACCATTAAAAGTGGGGGCAGTTGGGACGAAGGTGGGCGGCGGAGCCTGGTCAAAGGGCTCGCCTCCCAGTGAGCCTGTGCAGCGGTCTGCTCACATGCCTCCCGGTCAGCCGGCGCAGCGGTCTGCTCGCACGCCTCCCATTGACTCACACGCTTGCTCGGACGGCACCTGCCGACGAGAAGCGGGACTCGTGGCGGCACATAAACGCCCACGGTTTGAATAGTGAAAGCGTTCGCCTTAACGTCACAGGCCTTTGTTTCAAAATTCCTTGGCTCTTCATTTGTGCAATTTCTCATAAGCAGCTTGTCTCAAATTGAAGAAAAAAATTACTCGTGCCATATCACAAGACCATGCTTAGTTTCATGAATTTCCGGTCACTTTTGGATTTTCTGAAATTTAAAATCCAGGATTCGAAACAATATCATAACCTGCAT
Organism: Aegilops longissima; assembly: GCA_021605205.1. Taxonomy (NCBI): domain Eukaryota; kingdom Viridiplantae; phylum Streptophyta; class Magnoliopsida; order Poales; family Poaceae; genus Aegilops; species Aegilops longissima. The sequence goes on along the minus strand of CM038680.1, from coordinate 181,063,212 downwards.
CATGCAATAAATTTTCAAGCGGTACATGTTTCCTGTTGTATTTCTTAAGAAAGGATTTGGTCAAACATTTTGCTTAGTTAGACTTCAGACAAGTTATATATGCAGAGTAAAAGGATAATCCCTCCATACCAGTGCGTTGCCTGATATATTAACTCAAGTACTAGGCACGAACAAACAGGGTTCAATTCTGTGCTCATCCTGGTGTAGTACTCCTATTAGTACTAGGCAATGGAGTCGACGGGTGACCTTGGGTAGCGGCGTCCGAGGGAATTGAACCGTGCTCGACACGGTAGGTAACATTGTCTAGTTACTAAAGCGTCCCTCTATTGTTCATCGATAGTCATTATGGACCGGGGACATGAGGGGAATTTCCTAGGGATGGAATTCTGGCCGCCAGGTATTTTGACTGGAAATGCGGAGGCTTGACTGGTTGGGGTTGGCTAATGTGCGTACCACGCACGACACCAGAAGGACACGAGCCCGAGATTTTTTTTTGAGGATCATCATGAGCCAGGGTCTGGCCGGTACACCGTTGGGTCGTACCATTCGAGAATACGAAAGGAATCTCTTAAATTGCCGAATGAATCTATGTATATTACAATGCCCGTGTTTTCCTTGCAAATAGTAATCTCAATGTGGTAACTAGTTTATGACGAGTTCTTGAATTAGAGTGAGTTTGTGATATAGTGATCTCAATGTGGATTTCACATTTCATGATATCCCTAGTAAGTTTTTCATTTTATATTCAAATTTAAAAGATGAATGGTATGATGGTGAGAAAACTTTGTACTCCGTATGTATCAAGCATATGACCACACACACACACACACACACACACACACACACACACACACACACACACACGAATACAGCAACAACCCAGTAAGTATAGTGCATCTATTTTTCCAAACCATGCACGTATGACACAAATTTAAAAAAAAACCCGTTATGTACCTAAATATTTATCTTTTAGAGATTTTAACAAGTGACTACATACGAAGCAAAATGAGTGAATCTTCTGTCTAATATATGTCTATATACATCCGCATGTGCCAGTCCATTTGAAATCTCTAAAAAGACTAATATTTAGGAACGAAGGGAGTAAAATGAAAGACATGCATGGTCCTCAATTCAATATTAAAATGAAGAGGCAACTGGAACATGAATATTAAGTCTAGTACTACATACATGCAAATGTTGTGTTTAGGCGAAGCTATGTAGATTGTCGGGGGTTAACACCTCAACCTTAGATAAAATTGTGAAGCTCTATTTAGGATTGTTTACATTGTATTATTTGAACATTATATTTGTCCCCACCCTCCCAAACACCGATTGGTTGTGCACCCCCTCCCCGGGAAAATATCATGTGCCCCCACACCTTACATGCTATATGCTGACATGAGTTGCTTGGAGCTTGTAGATCTGAGATATAGCAGCTCACGGGATGTCTTAATATTTTTTACAGGAAACCTTAATGAGTTTGAGAATTGCACACAATTTGTACAAAAACAACTCAGATGCCCTTGGATCCCATATCCAACGACCTCGAAGCTCGTATCACCGTAGCATCTAAGATGAAGGAGGCACTACTAGAATCAGGATCTTTGCCGTCAGCCATCTCTTTGTCGTCTGCTAGCTGATGGCAAAGATGGTTTTTGCCATCAGCTTACAGAAAACTGACGGCAAAGAAGGAGCAGATAGCAAAGATCATGTTTGCCGTCAGCCGTCTCTTTGCAGTCTACTAGAAGACGACATATAAGCTTTGTCGTCAGCTAGCAGACGACAAAGAGGGTGGGTGGCCCACTAACGAGAAGAACTTAACGGCCACTTTCTTTGCCGTCTGCTAGCACATAGAAAAGCCTTTTTGCCGTCCGCTAGCGGACGGTAAAGAAAGTGGCCCACCTAATGGCGTTCCCTCGGCCCCACCCCACTACCTAGGCTCTTTGTCGTTTGCTAGCAGATGACAAAGAGGATTTGACCTAACAAAAAAGGTCAGCGCCCGCGCCATCCTCTTTTTCTCCCCCTGTCTCTCTCCCCTCACCGTGCCGTCCCCGGGCCCGAGCCGCCCCCACCGTCGCCAACCCCCACCGCCCCTGCCGCCGCTCCCGACCCCCACCGCCCTCGCCACCCTGACCCCCGCCGCCTGCCACCGTCCACCACCGCCACCCAGCATCCGCTGTGCCCCCCCCTGCCCCAACAACCATCGCCCGACGCCCTCGCCACCCTCGCCATACTGCGGTCTCTCACTCCACCACCCCAACGCCCTCGCCGCCCCGCCAACCAGGTGCCCTGACGCCCCCACCGCCTCGATGCCCTCGCCGCCCCACCACCTCCGCCGGCCCGGCGCCCTGCCGCCTCCACAACCAAGCGCCCCGTCGTCCCGACGCCTTAGCCACCCCGACACCCCGCCGCCCCGGTGCCTCGCCGACCCACTCCGGTGAGCTCCCCCTGTTTTTTTCTACCGCTAGTAATTAGGTTAGTTAGTATTATTAGTTTCTTTTTTTCTACCGCTAGTAATTAGGTTAGTTAGTATTGTTAGTTAGGTTAGTTTGATTTTCTAGGTTAGTTTGATTTTCTATGTTAGTTTGATTTTCTAGGTTAGTTTGATTTTCTAGGTTAGTTATCTTTAGACTAGGTTAGTTAGGTTAGTTTGTAGGTTAGTTAGGTTAGTTTGTAGGTTAGTTAGGTTAGTTCTTGCCAGATCGACCATCATGCCAGATCGACCAACGGGATCAGCATGGCCACAACTTGCAAAATGGTGCATGATGTTTCTGCAATGTTGAACAATACATAAATTCTTCCCTGCTGTAAACTTATTTAGAAAGGTTGGAGACTGTTGGTGCAGTTCAGCTCCAGCCAGCAAGTTTAAGTGTTTTGTAATGCTGCTTCAGACTGGCCGTAGCGAGCTGTGAGGCTTGGAGCATTGCTTGCTCATTGTTCACACATGTAATTACTAGTGTTAAGCAGCAACACAGTACTCTGTTCTCTCTTAAACCGATCGCCCACGAGATTTCTTGCTCATGTATGTTCCTGGCGATGTTCTCAGCTCTCATTCTCTCAAGCATCTCTCACCACAACACAGAAAAGCAAGCAAAATAAAATGTGATGCACAGAACGTCTTCCAAAGCATTGCATATCACACGATGCTCAATGGCGAGTTGCACAGTGCTCTGATTTCATTTATAAACTTTTATTTTTTCTAGAATCATTTCATTTATAAACTGGAAGTAGCGAACACACGTCTCTCACAGTAGACCTGATCTTCCTCTGGGCTGTGCCAGGTTTTGGGCTAGCTTGACAAAGCCCAAACTCAAAATCAAACTTCAAGTTTCTTCAGAGCATCAAGTGCAGAAACCATCAGTTTGCATCATCTGGCATCTAGCAACAATGACTATTTGTCCTTCAAGTTTCTTCAAAGCATCAAGTGCAGAAACCATCAGTTTGCACCTTTTGGTGGCATTTGGGAAGATGTTGATTTCAAATGAGAACAACGTGCCAGAGGGAGATGAAGAGCCAATCAATGATGCCAATGGTGTGCCAATGATTCCCACTCCTCCTATCATCCTTGATCACAATCATGGTGCTGCTCCAGTAGCTAGCAGTCAGGCACCACCCGACCCCGACAGAACACCCCGGCAAGACACCATCAACACCCCGACAACCGACACGACACCCCGAGACCGCCTCGACACCCCGACACAACACCACCGACACCTCGACCCCTCCTCGACATCCCGACACTGCGACCCCGACACAACACCCCGACCCTGACATGGCACCCCCGACCGCGACACAGCACCCCGACACAACACCCCGACACCCCGACCCCTGACACATGTATTATTATTATGTACATATATATTTTTTAATTAGTTCATGTTATTAGGCTTTCAATTTTTATTATGTTCATGATGATGCTACACACTTAAATATTTTATTATGTTTATGTTATACTAATTTTGTTTACTCTTTGTCATTGCAGGTGTTGACAGATGGTGGGCGCGAGTCGAGAGCGCTCCGAGCCTCCTTCCTCGGTGCGTGGTGGGAGGGGTGCCTATATTCCACCCCAGCACCTTCGCAGAGCGCTGGTAGACAGCATGACCACACCGGCGGGCGCTTCTTCTTCGGCCAGGAGAGGTCGGGGGAAGACAAAGAGGGGTGCAGCTAGAGGTGGACGTGGCGGCGGGAGAGGTAGGAAGGCTGTTGCGCCTTCTTCGCCACCACCCCCAGCTGAGTCTCCGGACCACCGGAGTGATCCGTCTCGGTGGACCCGTCAGACTTGGACCCATCTCGGACTCCGGTCCACGAGCCACGGGCCGACGAGCCTCAGGTCGCCGAGCCTTCGTCCCACGAGACTCGGGCCCAGAGTCTTCGTCCCACGATACTCCAGTCCACGAGCCTCGGGTCTCCGAGCCTTCGTCCCACGAGACTCGGGCCCCAGAGTCTTCGTCCCGCGTGACTCCGGAGACTAGTGGCCATGCTGATGGTGAGGACACCTGGTCTGACGATAGTTATAGCAAGGGCGAGCTGGTTGAGGGGGGCAAGAAGGTCTACCAGCGTGGTGGTATGAAGCTCCCGGCCGTGTCGGCGAACTGCGATCACAGGTGGTTGATTGAGCCTAACGGGGAGAAGTAAGTGCATTTACTCTTTTTTAAACCTTTGTCCTTCATGTTTATTCAAATTAATATCTAATGTGTTGGCCTTGTCATACTGCAGGGGTTGGATACACGCGCGATGGTGTCCGCAGGCCCAACCAGGTCCTTGGTGTGCTTTGTCGGCACCACTTCCCGGGGTGGGTCACATTGCCCGGTGAGGGTCAGGTTCCATAGCTAGCGCTGAGCTGGGAGCTGTATGTGGCTGCCCCAGCCCCGCCGGAGGAGAGGGTCGACGGTGCCTTGTGCGAGATGGTGGCCGACATTGTGAGGCGGCAGTTTTGGGTAATTTCTCCTTTACAGAATTAAAAATCAACATTACCTAGTTATTGTACAAATCAGTGTTGTCTTGTTCGATTGCAGACCTTATACAGGTGTTCTGAGGAACACGAGGCAGAGGCGGCTAGGGTTCTCGAAGCCGAGTGCAAGCGCCTACTTCAGAAATTACAGCACGAGGCTAGGGTGCAGGCTGTTCAAGACTACTACGCCTCGACTAACATTAGGAGGGCCAAGAAGAAGTGCCGCAGCAAGTATCTGAGTAAGGAGAAGTACATGAAGGTAATTACTATTCTTAAGGCCTTGTACTTAGTTTCCTTGACTTCATTCGTAGGCGTAGCACTGAAATTTCTCTTTGCCTAACTTAGGTGCCCCCGAGATGGTGTGCGGATAGGACGGACTGTTGGGAGGTGATGGTGGACGAGTGGTGCTCTCCCCAATGGCTAGCCATCCACAACAAGGTCAGGGCTAAGCATGCCCAAATGCAAGGTGTGCCACACCATCAAGGGAGCTCCAACCTGTTTGAGTACGGGGATCACTGGGTATGTGGTTTGCGCCCTTAACGATTCATGCAATTTCATTCTTCATGCTAGCTTGAGCCCTTAACTAATATGTTGTTCCTCTCTTTAGGTGAAACACAACAAGAAGGACGTGCCACCGTTGTATGACCTCTATGCCATGGCCCATACTGCCCTGTACAAGAAGGCCAAGGCATTCTCTGAGGATGACCTCGATCATCCAGAGAGCTTCACCAACATCTCCTCCCACAACAAGCTCATGAGGTACAGATACATTGGGAAGAAGAATAAATGGGAGGACTTCAACCTGAGCAAGAGTCCTTTTGATCTAGAGATCATGATGCTATCTGGTGACGGTAGGTACCATGGCTCGGTAGCCATTGGGGATGGACTCATACGTTGTCCTAGAACTCTCCGGGAGATCAAGAAGCGCCAGACGAGCTCCGATCCTGAGATACCGCCTCGTCCATGGCCAATCGAGATCGTCATCGATGCCAGGACCCAGGAGCTTCTGGCGGAGGCAAATAGGCAGGCTAAGGAGAGGGAGAGGGAATTGGAGAAGAGGACGGCTAGTCTGTTGGAGGCGGAGAGGAACCGGAACGACGTGTCTCACCGGGCCCTATATGAGCTCCTTGTGGTAAGTTTCTCGTGCATATTAGCCAAATCATGCATGTAATGTTTGTTTCATCACTAACTAATACGACTGACCCGTGAAAACAAAATGTGCAGTCCGTGTGCAAGAAAAATGGTCAGACCCCTCCGCCGATGCCCCAGATTGGTATAGTGGACACGGTGAGTTTCATTTGAATGGTCATTAGTTACTAGTATTCACATTTCAGTTGCATCATGCTAACGAGACATTGCAAATGATCTTTGGTGCAGCATGCCTCCCGACAAGCATCTACCGATCCTTTTCTGTCTCGCACTGGCGCAACCCTGACCCCGACCGGTCCTTTTTCGTCTGCACTGGCGCAAACCCGACCGGTCCTTCACCTCTGTGATGACGGTAAGTTTTCTCTAGTGTTTTGCTTATGAAATGCATAAAGACCTAGACTTAGCTTTATTTCCTCCAAAATGCTTACCATAATGACCTAGACTTAGCTAATCTTCCTCCAAAATGACATAATTAGCTTACTTAGCTCCAAAATGATCTATACTTAGCTTTGTTTCCTCCGAAATGACCTAAGTTAGCTCTAATATGCTAAGTTATCTCTAATATGCTTAGTTAACTAGGTTTGCTCAATAATGACATACACTTAGCTTACATATGTAAAAATGGCATAATTAGCTTACTTAGGTTTGAAATGGCATAACAATCTTGGTAACATCATATATGTCATATAGTTAGCTTATTTTCCTCAAAAATGACATAATAAGCCTAATTAGCTCCAAAATGATCAATTTTACCTAAGTTAGCTCCAAAATGACCTAAGTTAGCTCTAAGTTAGCTCTAAAATGCTAAATTAGCTCTAATATGCTTAGTTAATTGGGTTAGCTCAATAAAGACCTATAATTAGCCTACTTATGTCGAAAATGGCATAATATGCTTAGTTAACTCAAAAATGGCATAATTAGCTAGGTTAGCTCCAAAATGACCAAGTTTACCTAGGTTACCTCCAATATGATCCATTTTACCTAGGTTAGCTCCAAAATGACCTATTTTATTTAGCTTAGCTCTAAAATGACCTACAGACTTAGCATTTTTACCTAGCTTAGCTAAAAGTGCCATTTTTTCCTACCTTAGTTAGAAGAAGAAGAAGATAAAGAAGAGGAGAGGTTAAAAAGAAAGAGAAGATAAATTCTTCTTCTTATTTTTCTTTTCTTCTTTTTCTTCTAGCTAGTCTTCTTCTTCTTCTACTTTCATCTTTCCTAATTTGCATATTTGCTTTAGATGAGGAGCTTGCGTTCATGGAGTCTACTCTTCTCCTTGTGCTTCTTTTACGTTTTTGGAAACCTGTTGCTGGATATGTATGTATGGATGAAACCATTTTATGTTGGATATGTTGTTGGATAACTTGTTGTTGGAAACTTGTTATATATTTCTGTGGAATCCGGTGAAACTGAATGGATCTAAGAAAAAACAGAAAAAACAGGGGCTGTACAGGCTCTTTGCCGTCTGCTGGCAGACGACAAAGAGCTTTGCCATCAGCCAGCAGACGGCAAAGCTGCCACATGGCGTTCATCTTCTCCAGCACCGGCTTCGCGCGGGGATCCACGAGTTCTGCGCGAGACCAATCGCCAGAGGTCATGGGCTGCTCCGTGGTCAGAATCAGCCGAGGGTGGATGCGCCCGGCATCTACCATGACCCACTTGCTCCTGAAACCCTCAGTCCTCTTCCCGGGCTTCGAGATGGCGTTGGAGCTGCCATACGCGACAAAGCTCGCGCACGCGGAGATGGGCCCGAGAGAGGTCCGGAGGTAGAAGTAGTGGCGCAGCAAGGCCACTGAGGGCTGCACCGCGACATGAGCCTCACAATAATAGGCGAAGATCGCCAGAAGAAGAACATAGTTGGGGTGGAGGTGCAGAGCTTGCAGTTTGTAATGGCGGAGGACAGAAAAGAAGAACTCAGAAAAGGGGGGCACCAGACCGGCAGCAATGGCACTCACGAAGAGCGGATAGAAGGTGCTTCCTTGGCCCTCGGGAAGGGCGGAGCCAGCCCTGAGGACCGCTGCCCCGTCGTTGCCTTGCGCCGCCATCATCCGGCGCGCTCGGGCAAGGCTCTTCTCCGACACGTTCGGGGAGTCCAAGGCGGGTGAGTACCAAGCTCCGGCCGGGGTCTGGCGAGGCGCCATGTCTTGCTAGAGCACGCGGTCGAAGTAGATCTGGAGATTTCAGAGGCAGGAAGGAAAGGCGCAAGAAAGGGGATCTGGGCAATGACCGGAGGAGGCAAAGGAGGCAAAGCCTAGACGAGTGCCGCACTTTTGTCGATTCGCGCAGTTGCTAAAGGCGCCCACGTCCAATCAACCACCATGCGGCACCCAAGGCCGCAGGCTGTTAGGGCCCGCGGCACTTCGCACTTGCCCCTTCGCTTCTCTGCTCAGCCAAGTCGGTAGCGCCTTGGGCCCGTGGGCTCTGTCGGCGTTACGGGAATGGGGTACCAGACTTGCTCGCTGCGCTGCGGCGTGGCTCAAGGGTGGTCCAAGACGGCCCATCTTCATCGGCACAAGCTCAAGACCCTCGCGAGGCCAAGCCTCGTGGGGCGGACGACGATAAGCTTCCTCGAGCACGACCTCGTCGAGCTGGCTCGCGAGGAGGCGGAGAGATCAAGGCGGGTACCTCACGAGGTGCCCATGGCGCAAGCCATGATTTACCAAGGGCGCCAGCAGGCGCCAGCCAGCAGATGTCCTCGTTTCCTCTTTGGTGCAAAGGGGCAAGCGCAGGCGAGAGCATCAAGCAAAGGCACCCATTTCGGTGCAACAAGACCAAGACCGTCGCAACGGCAGGAAGGAAGTCATCGTGGAGCCCAAGCCGGCGTGACCACCAGAGCCTTTGACAGGCGAGGACCGACTTTAGTTAGGATAAGTTTACTAGATGTTCCCCTTCAAAATGGCCAATTGTTGGCGCCCTTCCCGCTCAATATTTGGGAAGAGGCCCAGGGCCTCTGCCTATAAATAGGACTAGCCACCCACAGGGTAGAGATATCTGGGAGAGAGGCATCTTTCATCCAGAGAGAGAGATCCAGACATCTCGCCTCATCTTAGCTTGATCCAATCCGATCGAGAGCCTAGCCACAAGAACATCTCACCCTCGCGAGGTTGTTCTTCCTTGTATTGTTCATCATCAGCCCAAGAGGCAATCCACCACACCACACACTGGAGTAGGGTGTTACACCACAATGGTGGCCCGAACCAGTATAAACCTTGTGTCTCTTGTGTTGCTCCTTTAGTAGTTTAGATCCTAGCGAGGCGACAAGGTGCAGGTAGGTAGGGGGCGAGATCTCCGCGTGCACCCCAGAGTTCGAACCTAGAGGGTCTGCCGGAACCCGAAATCCGACAATAACCATGAATAATAGCACTTACACGTAAGTTGGACAGGAATATGTGAAAATGGTGTTTGTCTTCACAATAATCTTCCCATGATGGGAATATATGCACGTAGTCCCTAACAACATTGAAAGCATTGTCTTTTAAACTGGGAATAAATGGAATGGGGTTCCAATCTGCAGGAATTGGCTGTCTCTGCAGTTGGGATAGGTCTTCGGCCGGTGGACTTGCTGTACTTTTTGCTGGAGTGGGATTTTTCTGTGGTACAGCTGGTGCTATGGCAAATGAAATTGGTATACCTTTTGCTGGAGTGCAGGTCCTATGTGGTGTGGCCAGTGAAGTATGGGTACAGTCTGCTGGAGTCGGCCCTGCGTTTTGTGTCACTGGTTGTACAGCCAATATAAGTGGGGTGCTGTCTGATTTCTCTGGCACCACCATGTTTTTCAAGGACTTTGCTGGTGCTCCTTCAGGTTCGGCAATCACCCTCTTCCTTTTTGATGTCTGATGCACAAGAACAACATTTGAGTGAAAAAATATGGTATGATGACAGATGGAATATGTATTGATAATGGATGGGCATGGCATCTCTACATATATGATGAGTAAACTAAGCAGATGGCGGTGCAACAAAGTAGAAGAAATGCAAGACAACATATGCAAGATACATACAATCAATAAAACATTGCCAAATTAGAACAGGCACCTTGATGGGTGAACAGGACAGGCCATCTGCCTTTGACTCCTCGAGGTTAGAATAGTCATTAGGATCATATTCTCAACAAGAATCAACAGTGGGGAGCGTATGAGTTTCATTGCATCGAATGGCACTCAATGCCTTGGTGCCAATTTTGTAAGTCATTGCAGTGTTTAGCTTCAAGAGTGGACTGCTGCTAGTGTGACACAAAGCAGCTACACAGATCATAGTGTAGATATAAAGGGAAAACCTTAAGCATCAGAGTAAAATCAGCAAAGTGGACCTCAAAGTGTCCATCACAACCGACCGTATAGACCTCTACACTGCAAATGTCCCTGCTCATCTTCAGTACAAGGAACACACTGTACTACTATCATACTCCCTCCGTTCCAAAATATAAGTCTTCGTAGAGATTTCCACTATGGATCACATACAAATGTATCCAGATACATTTTAGAGTGTAGAGTCACTCATTTTGCTCCATATGTAGTCCATGGTGGAATCTATACAAAGACTTGTATTTAGAAACAGAGAGAGTTCATATTAAGAAGAACAGAAGAAGAACATGGTAAAGAAGAGCAAGCAGATTTTGGATAATAAAATGTTGGTTGCACAGTGCCCACACATGATGAACCAGAGCGCATTAAGAATGCAACTCCCAGCTGTCTCTCGACCATTTCAGGTGGTTGGATGAAGATCCTATGTCTCCTAACCCTTCTTCTTCCTCGTCTCTGATTCTTCCCATACAGAACACTGCACGGGCCGCCGGTCGGACCACCGGCCCCCACCGCCTGTGTTCCTCCGCCACCCCCCACCCCCACCCCAGCCCCAACCCCCACCCGCGTTGAGTTTTCTTCGTTCGGCGAGGCCCCACAACCACCCGAGCCCCTTCGATCGCACCGGCAAGCTCCGGCGAGCTCTAAAAAATTGACTGACCCAATTTTGAAATTTGTCTACTATGATTTAACTAGTGTGGAATATAAAAGGGGAAAACCATAAGCATTGGGAGTATAGTGTTGAGCGTGCCATGGCGGATCTGAAGGTGCAAACCGGACAAAGGAAACTTCGCAACCAAGACAAGAAATCAGAGTAAAGCAGTGGCGATCTATTTTCTTGCTGCGATAAATAAGTTGAGCAGATACGAAAGAGTACCGCCTCTGGTGCGGCACCGTGTACGCATCTGCTGAGAATTTGATGGTGCTGCGATAGCGATGGCTATCGGTGGTGTGGGAGCAGATCTAGGAGGGTAGACGGTGGCGGCGGGGCGCGGTGGACGAGATGGTCATAGGAGCGGCGCCGGCAAGGTGGATGACGGCGGGGATGAAGCGAGAGGACGGGATGCAAGGATCCCGGTCCGAAGCCGTGGATGAGAGAGGTCAATCTCTTGTAATGGACGGCGGCGTATGGGTATCAGCTCCGGCATGGTGGAGGAGGACGGCGGTGGATGGGGTGGTGGACGGCGGCGAACGGAGGAGGGTGGGGTGGAGAGGGTGTTTTGGCGCCCACGGAGTACGAATGGGGAAAAGGGAGGTAGAGAGGTAGGGGGAACCTTGTATTCAGGGCGCGCTTGTCTCAAATGTGAGGAAATTTACAAACTTAGCCCCTGTTTCAAATTTCTACTACATCACAACAACATTAGGCGGTTGGGGATAGGACGGTAATCTCGCATACACCGAATATTTGCCGACGAGAGTTTGTTTTTGGCGCCCACCGTGTATGAATATGAATCGGGGAGGGAGTCGATTTCGGCCGAGGACACACTGTGTTTTGGCGCCCACCGTGTATGAATCCGGGTGAGAGGCGGTTACGTTACGTTTGGGTGAAATTACAAACCTACCCCTATCAAAACCTATAGAAATCCAGCAGATAGGCTTTGCGTGGCAGGGATAGACAGTAGTGATTTCCATCTCGCAAATTTTGGTTTCGGGCAGTTACTGCGACTTTCCCCGCTTCGTTCAAATTTTGCAGAGTGCATGTTTACCGTGCCGACTCAATTCGAATCTTGTTTGTATTCTATTTTTTTCGGGCGGGATCCATTTTCAATTGGTATTGCATTCTATATACATCATTTTTTATATATACTTACAAAAGCACAACACCATTTATACATAAATATGGTTTACAAATGGCATGATCTCAGATTCATAAGGTTGTATCCATCAATTTGGATTTTCAAATATTTGAGACCACTTTATGTTGAAATCCAATGTATGCATTCCTCGCTAACTGTCTCCAATTAATGTGTGTTTCATGCGGGTTTTTTTTACTTCTCAAACATGTATAATGTGTTTCACACACGCAACATATAGTGTAATCCCGTTTAGTCATTAATTGCATATAAACCATGCATTGTTTGTAATTGAAGAATCTATGGATCACCAATATTGATAAACTATATAACATTACACGTGTGCCCAAATTCAAATGAATATGTATGTTTGATACACCAATTTGCATTATGATATTATCGATGTCGTGATCTCCAGTTTAAATATTTGAATCCCCTTTAATCCAGATATTTGTCTCATATAGCTATCACTCATGCTTATATAGGACTATCTCTCTGGACCTATACGTGTTCATCGTCTCTCAGGTATCTCTCGTGCTACCTGTATGTCGACAATGATCTTTTATCTTCGTAACACACTGACGGTACTCTCTCCCTCGACCTCATCACTCTATCTCTCTCTAAGTATATCTCGCTCCCTGCTATGTGTCTCTAACTATGAATCTCCATGTGCAATCTCTTTCTCTCACACAAACACAAAACTTTGTCTCCCGGGGTCTCATTTCTCTCTACTATTCCCATGTGTGCCACTCGCACACCCCTCATACAGAGATGTCTTTCGCTCCTTAGATATGAGAACCTACGACTCTTCCTCTTCAATATCTCTTTCTCACACAAAAACACAAACTCTGTCTCCCAGGGTCTCATATTTCTCCATTGTTCTCTTGTATGTCGCTCACACACACCCTCTCTCCCTAGAGATATCTTGCGTTCCCTCGTATGTCTCTCTAGCTATCACTCTCGTTGTGAAATATCTTTCTCTCTCGCAGACACAAAACTCCGTCTCTCTAGATCTCATTTCTCTCTGATATCTGTTTGTATGTGACTCACATGCACCCTCTCTCTATCTCTCTCACACCCACACACATAACCCAGCCTTCTGATCCACTCGACTCCTATCTCTAACGCACACTAGCTAGTATCTTTATCTTTCTATTTATCTGTTTCTCCATCAACCTTCTTTCTCGCCCTCACTCTTGATTCCTATCACGCACACTACATATGTTTCTCTCTACATGCAGTCAAGTGACCTCTCACACACATATATAACTTCACCCTTTGAACCACCCGACGGTCATCTCCAACACCCAAACTAGCGGATGTCCCTCTAGCTAGCATCTCCATCTCTGTATCTATCTGTAGTTTCTTCGTTAACATTTCTTTCTCGCACGGAGTCTTGCTTCCTATCACCCACACTATATATGTCTCTCCGTACATATGCATTTATAGGTTGGTCTCTTTTGCACAATCGCTGCGCCTCACTCCCTCTGCTCGCCATAGATGCATGCTCCAGCCCACGCCACTATCTCTTAAAGAAAAAAGCACATGCTCAATTGTCGGGCCTTCTTCCCTGCATTCTCACATGCAAGCATATTGTCATACCGATCCATCTCTCCCATGTCGTTGATCTTATGACTTATGTCTTCTTTCTTTTATCTCGATCATGCGCGCGCGCGCAGACACATCCCACGTATACATGTATACCTCTCACACATGCACATTCAAAGTCTCTATGTCTCCATACGTAGTTAATTACCCTCAATCCTAACGCCACATCGAATCGTTCTCCTGTTTTGTGCACATAACTTCCGACTGGATGGGTAAAGCACACACTCACACTTAACAATCTCCTTCTAGCTACCCCCCGCCTCTCACTCTTCCCCTATATCCCCGAAACCAATAAGACCATCCCTTTGTTTAATTCCCTCCTACATGCACCATCGATATATAGCAGTCTTCCTCAGTGTCTCTCAAACAAACACGTTCTCTCGATGTCGACTCCTCTCACGCGCACACACCTTCTCTTCCCTCTCTACGGGAATTTTCTCTCTAGCACCCCATCGTTGGTGGCCTCTGCCATACACATCACTTATCTATGATGAAGCCATGCACACTTAAATTACATCCGCCACAGAGGACCCCGCGACACACACACACACACACACACACACACACACACACACACACACACGCACACACACACTAAGACTCCATCTCTCTCTCTCTCTCTCTCTCTCTCACACACACACACACACACACACACACAAACTAAGACTCCATCTCTCTCTCTCCTCTCTCTCTCTCTCACACACACACACACACACACCCCACACACACACTAAGACTCCATCTCACACACACATGCTCTAGGCGGAGCATTTGTTCCTACCACCCTTCATCCAACCTTACCCGTATGATAAACAATCACCTTTATTTACTTGCATAACATGGAAAAATTCCACTTTACTTTAGTAGTCAGCAAACTTATCATCTGTACCCTTATAAAAAACGAGTTGGCGGTGATGGTGTGCCTGCCATCTTGTAATACAGACCGTATGATCTATATCTGAGGATATAAAGCAAACTATGATAATTTTACAAAAGATACCCGCACATCTCTCCACATCATTATCTCCCACAACCTCATTGCTCAGCAACTAAAAAAGGAATAAGTCTCTGGAACAATCTAGCATGCATGGTGGCCGCTGCCGCCTACCGGCGCCGTCTATCCCCATGCCTCCGCCCATTCCGACCACCAGTCACCACCACGCTCCACTCCTCCTCGCCTTATCTCTCATCTTTCATTTTTTCGATGACATTCTCGAGATACCAGTTTTTTGATAAAATTCTCGAGATATCACTAGTTTTTACACATGGGATTACTCCTGCATGGGTCAATCACAACAGGTGTTTTGTAAAAAAAATGCATATTGATGTTCCGTGCAATGCACGAGAATCTTGCTTGTAATTATATAACGCAAATCACGAGTAGGAAGTGACATTTTTTTGACACAACCACGTTAACATGGCCACGTAAATCACTAGCTAAAGTAAATACCATTATACTTATATCCCGATGCAAAAGGTTGAGTACATGTCCGAAGAGTAGAGTCGCACACACGCACTCTGTCTCTCAGAATCTCTCTCTCTCACACACCAGTTACGTGACGCCCACTTAAGCAAACACGTATGTTACAATTTGTGCACCCGCGGGTACACGTGATGCTGCACATTTATTTAAGCCGGAAGGCGAACCCAAACAGTAGCTGCATTCATTCCCCTCCCGCCGCCTCTTCTCTGGTCGCCGTCGCCCGGTAGCCATGGGCCGGCCGAAGGTAACAACATACGCCATACTCCCGCCGGAGCGGCGCTTTAATATGGAAATTTTAGTGGTCATGCATGCATCATTTTGTGCTAGCACTCCTATATAAGGGTTGACTGGTCGCTTCCCACGGACGTGCATGGGCGGTGGAAGAGGAAGGAGAAGGGAAGCGGGCTGTGGAGTAACGTTTTTTACCACAATTTCTTAGGAAACTGAGTGCAATAATTGAGTAGTTTTGCAAACTACCAGTACTACACCAAACGGTTCAAAACCTATACTCCCTTGCGGTAGCGCTTCCTGCGTGAAACGGTCAGCGTCATACGAGCGTCGATGCCGCATTAATGCCCAGCCAGAGCGGAGGCGACCTCTCACTAGCGCCCGGCTTTGAAGTGGCGCGACAGTAGAGAGCGCCGCTTCGGTGCACGCGATCGCTCAGCGTCGAGATCGGCCATAGGCCCTGTTTGGATCCATGGGTTAGAGTTAGTTTGAGCTAGTTGGGGCTCAAATAGCCCTAAAGTATCCAAGAACGAGGGTTTAAATTGGAGCAAGTTGCACCGAACCCACCAAAAAAAAAAACTATCCCACCCAAGATGTGCTAACTGGAGATAGTTCTCATTGGGACCACCGAAAAATCACTTTTCTCTCTCCATGAAGTGCATTTATTGTCAATCTAACCCTATCACCCAAACAACTCTTTGGCTACAGTTAGTTCAGGGTTAGTCATGAGTTAGTCTAACCTCTAGCTAAGTTAGAGTATCAAACAGGAGCAGTATAGGACATGCAAGTTGCTCAAAGCATACAGGAAAATTCTTACGTGAAAGGATGTTTTTTCTTTTTGAAAACGGAACGTGAAAGGAATTTTTTTAGAATGCTCTTGGCATGTTGCTAACATGTGATAGTTAACCGACCTCAATAGACGACAGAAACGCCAGCCCGCCGCACTTTGATAGAGACG
Organism: Aegilops longissima; assembly: GCA_021605205.1. Lineage (NCBI taxonomy): Eukaryota > Viridiplantae > Streptophyta > Magnoliopsida > Poales > Poaceae > Aegilops > Aegilops longissima. The sequence continues at coordinate 181,046,744 of CM038680.1, read as the reverse complement.
AGGGAGAAGCGATACAGGGTGCTGGATTACTAGAGATAGGTGTCGCACGGAAGCCAAGAAATATGGTGATAGCGTGGGTTAGCCATGTACTAGTATGATGTAACTACACTTGGCTGCCGTGTTTCGTACTCTTCCAGTCCACTGTGGAGATGATTGGTTAATTTTATATCGCTGAATAATATTAAATATTATGAGTGCAGACGCTCCACCACGAGGTTCCTTGCTCCTTCTCGGTCGTCCGGAATCAATGTTCTTCCACTCTATTTTTTTACGTGAGTGATACGTCTCCAACGTATCTATAATTTTTTATTGCTCCATGCTACATTATCTACTGTTTTGAACCATATTGGGCTTTATTTTCCACTTTTATATTACTTTTCGGACTAACCTATTAACCGGAGGCCCAGCCCAGAATTATTGTTTTTTGCCTATTTCAGTGTTTCGAAGAAACGGAATATCAAACGGAGTCCAAACAGAATGAAACCTTCGGGAACGTGATTTTCTCAATAGATATGATCCAGGAGACTTGGACCCTCCGTCAAGAAACAAAGGAGCTGGCCACGAGGTGGGGGCGCCCCCTAGGCGCGCCCCACCTCGTGGGCCCCTTCGCTCCACCGACATACTCCTTCCTCCTATATATACCTCGCACCCCAAACGATCGACACGGAGCCAAAACCTAATTCCACCGCCGCAACTTTACGTATCCACGAGATCCCATCTTGGGGCCTGTTCCGGAGCTCCGCCGGAAGGGGAATCCACCACGAAGGGCTTCTACATCAACACCATAGCCTCTCCGATGAAGTGTGAGTAGTTTACTTCAGACCTTCGGGTCCATAGTTAGTAGCTAGATGGCTTCTTCTCTCTTTTTGGATCTCAATACAATGTTCTCCCCCTATCTCGTGGAGATCTATTCGATATAATCTTCTTTTTGTGGTGTGTTTGTTGAGACCAATGAATTGTGGGTTTATGATCAAGATTATCTATGAACAATATTTGAATCTCCTCTAAATTCTTTTATGTATGATTGGTTATCTTTGCAAGTCTCTTTGAATTGTCAGTTTATTTTGGCCAGCTAGATTGGTTTTTCTTGCAATGGGAGAAGTGCTTAGCTTTGGGTTCAATCTTGCGGTGTCCTTTCCCAGTGACAGTAGGGGCAGCAAGGCACCTATTGTATTGTTGCCATCGAGGATAACAAGATGGGGTTTTTATCATATTGCATGAATCTATCCCTCTACATCATGTCATCTTGCTTAAGGCGTTACTCTATTTTCTTGAACTTAATACTCTAGATGCATGCTGGATAGCGGTCGATGAGTGGAGTAATAGTAGTAGATGCAGGCAGGAGTCGGTCTACTTGTCTCGGACGTGATGCCTATATACATGATCATACCAAGATATTCTCATAACTATGCTCAATTCTGTCAATTGCTCCACAGTAATTTGTTCACCCACCGTAGAATACTTATGCTCTTGAGAGAAGCCACTAGTGAAACCTATGGCCCCCGGGTCTATTCTCATCGTATCAATCTTCTATCACTTTATTATTGCTTTTCTTTTTTACTTTACGTTTTTATTTTTACTTTGCATCTTTATATCAAAAATACCAAAAATATTATCTATCAGATCTCACTCCCGTAAGTGACCGTGAAGGGATTGACAACCCCTAATCGCATTGGTTGCGTTGAGCTATTGTTTTTGTGTAGGTGCGAGGGACTTGCGTGTGGCCTCCTACTGGATTGATACCTTGGTTCTCAAAAACCGAGGGAAATCCTTACGCTACTCCGCTGCATCATCCTCTCCTCTTTGGGGAAATCCAACACAAGCTCAAGAGGTAGCTAGAAGAATTTCTGGCGCCGTTGCTGGGGAGTCTACGCAAAAGTCAACATACCAAGTACCCATCAAAATTCCCTATCTCCCGCATTACATTATTTGCCATTTGCCTCTCGTTTTCCTCTCCCCCACTTCACCCTTGCCGTTTTATTTTCCCTCTCTTTCCCTATCTCCTCCTCTCTTTTCCGTTTGCCTTTGTCTCGCTTGCTTGTCGTTATGTCTGAATTTGGGGAAATTGTTGCCGATATGGACAATAATAATGTCATGGAGAATTCTGATGCTCCCACTGAAGAACCCCCTACCTTGCATACAAAAAATTTCGTGTTGGTAGTGGTAATATTATTGGAAAAGGAGTTATTCAAGATTTCTTCACTTGTGCCGGTGCTTTGCCTTCTATGGGCGGTTCTATTCTTCATAGAACTAGTAGTCTTGCAGACGCTATTGCCATGCTTATAGTTGAACTTGAAAGGCAATTTATGCACATGCATCCTTGCATTCAAAGAATTTTCTTAGAATTCTCTAATATCGAGCATTCTTCTGTTAAGCGTGCCGCCACTATCTTTTTGGCTCATGAGTTTAGATTTATAATAAGAGAGGCCAAAGAAATCTTTGCACATTATAGGGTGGATGCTAGTCATCCTCCCATTGAAGCTATCCTTTTTAATCAAGAAGACATGATGCTTTTACAATCTTTAGATCATATTGCTTATAATGAAAATCTTAGGAAAAAGGTTCCTGCCGATGTTCTAGTTGATAAAATTTCCGAGCTTAATGATGATTTTGCTATTCAGAATAATGGACTAGGTTTTCATCTTGAACGAAGGCTTGTAGCTTTTTGCCAAAAGAACGCTCTTAATGATGAATTGGTTGTGCAATACAAAGGGCCTAGGGAGGAACCCGTACCTCCTGAGATTGATCTTGGGGACTTTTGTCCCATTAAATTTAGCCCTTTTGATTATTTTTGCTTGCCTCAAAGAAAACTTGCTGCTAAACGTAGAGAATATGAGAGAAGTTTTCATGATTTACCTTACCACTATTATGGCAATACCTAGATCTATCCTTGCTTTTATGCCTAGCTTGGGGCGTTAAACGATAGCGCTTGTTGGGAGGCAACCCAATTTTATTTTATTTTTGTTTTTGTTTCAGTTTAGGAATAAATAATCCATCTACCTTCTGTTTAGATGTGGTTTTATGTTTTAATTAGTGTTTGTGCCAAGTTAAACCTATAGGATCTTCTTGGATGATAGTTATTTGATCTTGCTGTAATTTCCAGAAACTTTCTGTTCACGAAAACAATTATTATAAATCATCATAACGTGATAAAATACTGATTCCAATTGCTTCTGATCAATAAACAAATTTCCTAGGCCGTCCTATTTTGGCTGAATTTTTGGAGTTCCAGAAGTCTGCGTTAGTTACAGATTACTACAGACTGTTCTGTTTTTGACAGATTCTGTTTATCCTGTGTTGTTTGCTTATTTTGATGAATCTATGGCTAGTAAAATAGTTTATAAACCATAGAGAAGTTGGAATACAGTAGGTTTAACACCAATACAATTAAATAATGAGTTCATTACAGTACCTTAAAGTGGTCTTTTGTTTTCTTTCTCTAACGGAGCTCAAGAGATTTCTGTTGAGTTTTGTGTTGTGAAGTTTTCAAGTTTTTGGTAAATTTTTTTGATGGATTATGGAACAAGGAGTGGAAAGAGCCTAAGCTTGGGGATGCCCATGGCACCCCCAAGATAATCCAAGGACACCAAAAAGTCAAAGCTTGGGGATGCCCCGGAAGGCATCCCCTCTTTCTTCTACTTCCATCGGTAACTTTACTTGGAGCTATATTTTTATTCACCACATGAGATGTGTTTTGCTTGGTGCGTCTTGTATGATTTGATTCTTTGCTTTTTAGTTTACCACAATCATCCTTTCTATACACACCTTTTGATAGAGCCATACATGAATTGGAATTTATTAGAATACTCATAGTGCTTCACTTATATCTTTTGAGCTTGATAGTTTTGCTCATAGTGCTTCACTTATATCTTTTTGAGCTTTATAGTTTTGCTCTAGCACTTCACTTATATCTTTCAGAGCATGGTGGTGGATTTTTTTATAGAAACTATTGATCTCTCATGCTTCACTTAGATTATTTTGAGAGTCTTAAATAGCATGGTAATTTGCTTAATAATAATAATATGCTTGGTATTCAAGATTTGTAGAACTTCCTTTTGAGTGTGTTGAATACTAAGAAAAATTTGATGCTTGATAATTGTTTTGAGATATGAAGATGGTGATATTAGAGTCATGCTAGTTGAGTAGTTGTGAATTTGAGAAATACTTGTGTTAAAGTTTGTGATTCCCGTAGCATGTACGTATGGTGAACCGTTATGTGATGAAGTCGGAGCATGATTTATTTATTGATTGTCTTCCTTATGAGTGGCGGTCGGGGATGAGCGATGGTCTTTTCCTACCAATATATCCCCCTAGGAGCATGCGCGTAATACTTTGCTTTGATAACTTCTAGATTTTTGCAATAAGTATATGAGTTCTTTATGACTAATGTTGTGTCCATGGATTATACGCACTTTTCCCATCCTTCCACCATTGCTAGCCTCTCTAATACCGCGCACTTTTCGCCGGTATCATACACCCACCATATACCTTCCTCAAAACAGCCACCATACCTACCTATCATGGCATTTCCATAGCCATTACGAGATATATTGCCATGCAACTTTCCACCGTTCCGTTATTATGACACGCTTCATCATTGTCATATTGCTAGCATGATCATGTAGTTGACATAGTATTTGTGGCAAAGCCACCGTTCATAATTCTTTCATACATGTCACTATTGATTCATTGCATATCCCGGTACACCGCCGGAGGCATTCATATATAGTCATATTTGTTCTAAGTATCGAGTTGTAATTGTTGAATTGTAGGAAAATAAAAGTGTGATGATCATCATTTTTAGAGCATTGTCCCAAGTGAGGAAAGGATGATGGAGACTATGATTCCCCCACAAGTCGGGATGAGACTCCGGACGAAAAATAAAAATAAAATAAAAAAAGAGGCCATAAAAAAAGAGAAAAGGCCCAAATAAAAAAAAGAGAGACAAAAAGAGAGAAGGGACAATGTTACTATCCTTTTACCACACTTGTGCTTCTTCATGATAGAGAGTCTCTCATTTTGTCACTTTCATATACTAGTGGGAATTTTTCATTATAGAACTTGGCTTGTATATTCCAATGATGGGCTTCCTCGAACTGCCCTAGGTCTTCATGAGCAAGTGAGTTGGATGCACACCCACTTAGTTCCTTTTGTTGAGCTTTCATATACTTATAGCCCTAGTGCATCCGTTGCAAGGCAATCCCTACTCACTCACATTGATATCTATTGATGGGCATCTCCATAGCCCATTGATACGCCTAGTTGATGTGAGACTATCTTCCCTCTTTTTGTCTTCTCCACAACCACCATTCTATTCCACATATAGTGCTATATCCATGGCTCACGCTCATGTATTGCGTGAAGATTGAAAAAGTTTTGAGAATGTCATAAGTATGAAACAATTGCTTGGCTTGTCATCGGGGTTGTGCATGATTTAAATATTTTGTGTGGGAAGATGGAGCATATCCAGACTATATGATTTTGTAGGGATAACTTTCTTTGGCCATGTTATTTTGAGAAGACATGATTGCTTTGTTAGTATGCTTGAAGTATTATTATTTTTATGTCAATATGAACTTTTGTCTTGAATATTTCGGATCTGAATATTCATACCACAATTAAGAAGAATTACATTGAAATTATGCCAAGTAGCACTCCGCATCAAAAGTTCTCTTTTTATCATTTACCTACTCGAGGACGAGCAGGAATTAAGCTTGGGGATGCCTGATACATCTCAGACGTATCTATAATTTTTGATTGCTCCATGCTACATTATCTACTGTTTTGGACCATATTGGGCTTTATTTTCCACTTTTATATTACTTTTGGGACTAACCTATTAACCAGAGGCCCAGCCCAGAATTGCTGTTTTTTTGCCTATTTCAGTGTTTCGAAGAAACGAAATATCAAACGGAGTCCAAACGGAATGAAACCTTCGGGAACGTGATTTTCTCAACAGATATGATCCAGGAGACTTGGACGCTCCGTCAAGAAACAAAGGAGCTGGCCACGAGGGTGGAGGGAGCCCCCCCTAGGGCGCGCCCCCTGCCTCGTGGGCCCCCCTTCGCTCCACCGATGTACTCCTTCCTCCTATATATACCTACATACCCCCAAACGATCAGATACAGAGCCAAAAACCTAATTCCACCGCCGCAACTTTCTGTATCCACGAGATCCCATCTTGGGGCCTGTTCCGGAGCTCTGCCGGAAGGGGAATCCACCATGGAGGGCTTCTACATCAACACCATAGCCTCTCCGATGAAGTGTGAGTAGTTTACTTCAGACCTTTGGGTCCATAGTTAGTAGCAAGATGGATTCTTCTCTCTTTTTGGATCTCAATACAATGTTCTCCCCCTCTCTCGTGGAGATCTATTCGATGTAATCTTCCTTTTGCGGTGTGTTTGTTGAGACCGATGAATTGTGGGTTTATGATCAAGATTATCTATGAACAATATTTGCATCTCCTCTGAATTCTTTTATGTATGATTGGTTATCTTTGCAAGTCTCTTCGAATTGTCAGTTTAGTTTGGCCAGCTAGATTGGTTTTTCTTGCAACGGGAGAAGTGCTTAGCTTTGGGTTCAATCTTGCGGTGTCCTTTCCCAGTGAAAGTAGGGGCAGCAAGGCACGTATTGTATTGTTGCCATCGAGGATAACAAGATGGATTTTTATCATATTGCATGGATTTATCCCTCTACATCATGTCATCTTGCTTAAGGCGTTACTCTGTTTTCTTGAACTTAATACTCTAGATGCAAGTAGCTCATAATAATTAGCATATTATGGTTAGCTAATAACCAAATAATTAGCCTATTAGCTCCTAAATGACTTTTAATATTAGCTTACCTAAAATGCTAATAGCTTAGTTAATGCTCTATGTACATACTAATACCTAAGTTCATTATTACCTAGTTACATAAGTGACCTATAATTAGCTAAATTATCTATATGCTTATACTTAGAGTACTCTTCTACTAAATTCATTTTTATCTAGCTATTAGTTATATTAAGTTATGAGTATGATTAAGTTCATGAAAGTATATTTTTCTTATTCTCTTTCTTATTCTTGCTATTAGTTATCTTTTACCTTTTTCTTTCATTAGAGAATGTACTCAAGGGTTTGCCTTGCTTAGCTGAGAAATTTGTCTCATATTAGTATGTACTTTTTGTTGCTCTTCTGCTGCAACTCTGAATGTCATCTACTATGAACTGCTAATGGCTATCTGGCATGATAGTGTATGTAGACTTCTCGACAACGCACTTGGATCATTGCTACCGTAGAATACCTGGATCCAATCGTCTTCGAAACAGTTGGCAGTGCTTGGACATGCATCTGCCGCGTAAGAGGGACTAAGAAGATGGGCCGAGCTTGGCTCATGCAAAGACCTGCCACCCGCTTGTACTGCAACCGATAGCTCAAACAAGGTGGCCAGAGTCATGTGGTAGTAGGCTGAGGGAAGAGCCGAGAGGCGCAGAGCAACATTGAAGAGCAGACTAGAAGGCATTCGCTGTCGAGGCGTGTCTCCAGGACAAAGCTGCCGAGGACTGCCCGTCGGCAGGCTTCCGAGGCAGAGGTGCATCAAGCCCGAGGGTGACGTAGCCACTGCAAAGGCTAGACTCTGCGCCATGTCAGAACATAGTTGGATGAGGCTGGCAGAAGGCCAGAAGGGTACAATGGAGGAGAACGTAAAGGACAAGGCGCCATCGATTCATGGCAAAGCGCGGATAAGTCACCTGGCGGACCGAAGGCCGAGTCTGTTAGGCAGCTGACGCCGCTACCGGTGCAGCTGCTCCAAGCAGCCGGCGCCGGCTTCGGCCGACGCTGGCGCCTCGGCTGTGACACAGGCGTCCAAGTCGCGCGCATTCAGGGCAGAGCAGGCCAGCATGCTTCGCTAGTACTCGGAGCAGGACCAGATCGCGAGGCTGGCAGACGCAGCTGCAGAAGGCGACGACTGGCGATCGCATCACGGGCCGCAGAGAGGCTCAAGGCCTAGCGCCGCACGATGCTCCGATCGCCGTCAGCCTGCTCGCGCCCGAGGCCAGTCAAGCGCCGCGGAGCCAAGCCATGTACGGTGCCAAGCGCATAGCCAGGTCTGGCGAAGTCCAGCGAGGCGCCCTGGCAGGATACCACTAGCCGGAGGCACCGCAGTTGCCCTATGCGGGCCAAGTCCAAATATGCAAGTGCCCTTCGAGCAAGCCATGGGGGCAAGGCAGAGCGCTCAGTCGCTTGGAGGAGGCAGCCAGGAGAGATCTCTGATCAAGGGGACTCAGACCTCAGAGGTCAAGATCACTAGATTCACTCAAACCACGGTGTAGCCCAATGTGCCCCGATGATGCAGCCTTTGGTTGCAAAGGCCAGGTCCACAACTAGCAGCCATGTTGGCGATCCGGCACACTTCAACGGAGAGCCTCGCTATACTTCAACCATGATCTTGAGCATCTATCGTAGTAGATCTGTCAGATAGCATGTGAGCTCGTCCCAGGCACCTAATCGGAAAGGAGTTCACTTCAGAATGACTGGTCACCAGAGAACTTGAGATATTTGATGCTAGAGTAGACAACTGGCCAGTGATAGTGTAGCCTACAGGTTAGCATGATCAGTGAAATGATGTTCTCTAGAGTGAGTCTTTGATTGCTAGAGCTGACTCTAGATTCCGTTGGTCGGGATCAAATAGTGGCTCATGTCGCAATCGAGGTTCTTTCCGAGCCCTATTGACATGTCCCAGATGAATACAACTTGATCGAATTGGATGGTGCGCGAGTATGGTTTGCAGATCAAGATTCAATTTCCTGTGGTTAAGTCAAGTATGACTTTGCCCTTGGATAATCATGCTTGGATGAGATCATGGACACCAGTGACATGTGCACGGACATGAACGCAGTGATAAGGGCTGATCTCGACGTCAATTGTGACAGAAGTCTGAAGTCTTGTGCATGCAAGACAAGGCATATTGCGGACAGTACTTAATGCAATATGTACAATGCCGGCTATTGATACTGGAGTAACTAGGACTGATATGGGTCGCATCACGCAAATGGTTTAAGAAAGCTTGCATAGGTACTCATTCAAGCAAGTAGCCATTCCGCGTGCTATGCATTTCTTCTCGAAATGGATGCAATGGATACAGTATATTTGCATAAGTCGATGGATCCATGATGGTCACAGATGACGTACATAATGCTGGCCAATCATTTGGTAATGAAGGACTTAGTCAGCAACATAAAGTGAGCCATGAATTCATTAGACAAAAGACAGTCACCGAATAGATGAATAGACAGGACTTTACTCCACATATCTGCGAATACACTTCATTGGTCTGATTTCACAGACAAGCATTCAGCATGCGTTAGATATATTGATCCATGTATCCATGTTAGGATGATGCAATACTATTGAGGTACGTCATCATGAACAGTACAAGACATCCAAGACATAGCATGTAGGATACAAAACTGATCTTCAAGAACAAGTCCAGCTAACAAGTGAAATTGATCTCAGTTTAAGCTAGTATGTTAGAACAATCAGATTGGCTACTCAGCCTCTGTCCCCGAATCAAGCACCACACCAACCTCGACACGAATCGTGTGTAGACCTTCACACTTCCTGCGATTCTATCGAACCATAATACGTCAGTGGACCTAGCTCTGCTAGAATCTAGCCAAGATCCTCAGCAATGTAGTCCTGTGTCGAGTAGGCTGCAATTAACCAGAGCGCAATGATCTAAGCCAGATAAGGTCAGTGAAAGAACACTATGATCAACCGATAAAAAACTGGATTACAGGGCCTATGTTGAGGAATAGTGAGCGAGATAGAGTGTGACGCACGACATTCACTGAAATAGATGGACTATGATCAAGCTCTCATTGGAGCATAGACTTAAGACCGTGGTATCAAGACTGCTAAGAAGGCATCGCAGGTTGATGAACACTGGTGCGCAGCATGCACGCGATGTCGTGATGAGACTCAAGATCGCATTCGCAAGGTGGGCCGTAATCTGTGCGATGAAGTCCTTTCTAACATCGGTGGCTATGAGGCATAGCGGATGGTGGGAGTCCATGATTGGTCGAGCGCTCGCAGCAGTGCATGGACGATTACGCCACAGTAGATGGAACTAGTAGACGGTCTCATGTATTTTAGCATCATACCACTTGTTCACAAATACTAACTAAAACTTGCTGTTCAGGACTAATCTGACTAATTCACAGATTTGTTTCATGGTTCACTAGTGTGGAATCAAGATACATCAATTGACATTGGGTCTGTCACCTAGCGGTGCATTAAGGACATAATTTTTCTATGCAACAATGAGGATAAACCTCAGATCACGGATCCAATCCGCATCATTGCTACTAACATTTTTCAATACAATTTTCTCTAGGAACACATATAAAAACATAGGGAAGCAACAACGCGGGCTATTGATCTACAACATAATTTGCAAAATACTACCAGGACTAAGTTCATGATAAATTAAAGTTCAATTAATCATATTACTTAAGAACTCCCACTTAGATAGACATCCCTCTAATCTTCTAAGTGATTACGTGATCCATATCAACTACGCCATGTCCGATCGTCACGTGAGATGGAGTAGTTTCAACGGTGAACATCAATATGTTGATCATATCTACTATATGATTCACGCTCGACCTTTCGGTCTCCGTGTTCCGAGGCCATATCTGTTATACGCTAGGCTCGTCAAGTTTAACTTGAGTATTCGCGTGTGCAACTGTTTTGCACCGTTGTATTTGAGCGTAGAGCCTATCACACCCGATCATCACGTGGTGTCTCAAAGACGAAGAACTTTCATAGCGGTGCATACTCGGGAGAACACTTCTTGATAATTTTAGTGAGAGATCATCTTAAAATGCTACCGTCAATCAAAGCAAGATAAGATGCATAAAGGATAAACATCACATGCAATCAATATAAGTGATATGATATGGCCATCATCATCTTGTGCTTGTGATCTCCATCTCCAAGCACCATCGTGATCACCATCGTCACCGGTAGCGACACATTGATCTCCATCGTAGCATCGTTGTCGTCTCGCCAATCTTATCTTCTCGACTATCGCTACCGCTTAGTGATAAAGTAAAGCATTACAGAGCGTTGCATTTCATACAATAAGCGACAACCATATGGCTCCTGCCGATTGCCGATAACCGGTTACAAAACATGATCATCTCATACAATAAAATATAGCATCATGTCTTGACCATATCACATCACAACATGCCCTGCAAAAACAAGTTAGGCGTCCTCTACTTTGTTGTTGCAAGTTTTACGTGGCTGCTACGGGCTGAGCAAGAACCGTTCTTACCTACGCATTAAAACCACAGCGATAGTTCGTCAAGTTAGTGTTGTTTTAACCTTCGCAAGGACGGGTGTAGCCACACTCGGTTCAGCTAAAGTGAGAGAGCAGACACCCGCCGGTCACCTTTAAGCACGAGTGCTCGTAGCGGTGAAACCAGTCTCGCGTAAGCGTCTGCGTAATGTCGGTCGGGCCGCTTCATCTCACAATACCGCTGAACCAAAGTATGACATGCTGGTAAGCAGTATGACTTGTATCGCCCACAACTCACTTGTGTTCTACTCGTGCAAATAACATCAACGCATAAAACCAGGCTCGGATGCCACTGTTGGGGAACGTAGTAATTTCAAAAAAAATTCCTACGCACACGCAAGATCATGGTGATGCAAGCAACGAGAGGGGAGAGTGTTGTCTACGTACCCTCGTAGACCGAAAGCGGAAGCGTTAGCACAACACGGTTGATGTAGTCGTACGTCTTCACGATCCGACCGATCCAAGCACTGAACGTACGGCACCTACGAGTTCAGCACACGTTCAGCTCGATGACGATCCCCAGACTCCGATCCAGCAAAGTGTCGGGGATGAGTTTCGTCAGCACGACGGTGTGGTGACGATCTTGATGTTCTACCATCGTAGGGCTTCGCCTAAGCACCGCTATAATATTATCGAGGTGGTCTATGGTGGAGGGGGGCACCGCACACGGCTAAGGATCGATCACGAAGATCAACTTGTGTGTCATGGGGTGCCCCCCTGCCCCCGTATATAAAGGAGCAAGGGGGGATGAGGCCGGCCCTAGGAGGCGCGCCAGTGTGGAGTCCTACTAGGACTCCCTAGTCCTAGTAGGATTCCACCTCCTTGTTGGAGTAGGAGAAGGGAAGAGGGGAGAGGAATAAGGAAAAGGGGCTGCGCCCTTGTCCAGTCGGACCAGGAGGGGCGGGCCTCCTTCCTTTGGCCTCTCTCCTCTATTCTCGTATGGCCCAATAAGGCCCATATACTCCCGGCGAATTCCCATAACTCTCCGTACTCCGAAAATACCGAATCACTCGGAACCTTTCCGAACTCGAATATAGTCGTCCAATATACCAATCTTTATGTCTCAACCATTTGAGACTCCTCGTCATGTCCCCGATCTCATCCGGGACTCGAACTCCTTGGTACATCAAAACTCATAAACTCATAATATAACTGTCATCGAAACCTTAAGCGTGCGGACCCTACGGGTTCGAGAACTATGTAGACATGATCTAGAACTATTCTTGGTCAATAACCAATAGCGGAACCTGGATACTCATATTGGCTCCTACATATTCTAGAACTATGTAGACATGACCTAGAACTATTCTTGGTCAATAACCAATAGCGGAACCTGGATGCTCATATTGGCTCCTACATATTCTACGAAGATCTTTATCGGTCAAACCGCATAACAACATACGTTGTTCCCTTTGTCATCGGTATGTTACTTGCCCGAGATTTGATCGTCGGTATCTCAATACCTAGTTCAATCTCGTTACCGGCAAGTCTCTTTACTCATTACATAATGCATCATTCCGTAACTAACTCATTAGCTACATTGCTTGCAAGGCTTATAGTGATGTGCATTACCGAGAGGGCCCAGAGATACCTCTCCGACAATCGGAGTGACAAAACCTAATCTCGAAATACGCCAACCCAACATGTACCTTTGGAGACACCTGTAGTACTCCTTTATAATCACCCAGTTACGTTGTGACGTTTGGTAGCACTCAAAGTGTTCCTCCGGCAAACGGGAGTTGCATAATCTCATAGTTACAGGAACATGTATAAGTTACGAAGAAAGCAATAGCAACATACTAAACGATCAAGTGCTAAGCTAATGGAATGGGTCGAGTCAATCACATCATTCTCCTAATGATGTGATCCCGTTAATCAAATGGCAACTCATGTCTATGGCTAGGAAACTTAACCATCTTTGATTCACGAGCTAGTCAAGTAGAGGCATACTAGTGACACTATGTTTGTCTATGTATTCACACATGTATTATGTTTCTGGTTAATACAATTCTAGCATGAATAATAAACATTTATCATGAAATAAGGAAATAAATAATAACTTTATTATTGCCTCTAGGGCATATTTCCTTCACTATTCTCATCATATCAATCTTCTATCACTTTATTATTGCTTTGCTTTTTACTTTACCTTTTTATTTTTGCGTTGCATCTTTATATCAAAAATACCAAAAATATTATCTATCAGATCTCACTCCCGTAAGTGACCGTGAAGGGATTGACAACCCCTAATCGCGTTGGTTGCGTTGAGCTATTGTTTTTGTGTAGGTGCGAGGGACTTGTGCGTGGCCTCCTACTGGATTGATACCTTGGTTCTCAAAAACTGAGGGAAATACTTACGCTACTCTGCTGCATCATCCTCTCCTCTTCGGGGAAATCCAATGCAAGCTCAAGAGGTAGGAGTGAGCTTTCTCCATCCTTTTGCCATCACGCGAGACATCTAGCATCAAGTTGCACGTGTTATACAAGGATCGTTCCATCTATATGAAGAACACGTGGGATGGAACTACTGAGACGGACATGTACCCGAGGTGGGCGTCACGAACCTGAGTAATGTAGCGCTGATAAGTGAAGTAGAAAGGCACAAATGGTATGAACATGCGTGGCATATAGGGTGTGTTTGGTTGCGTCCTCGTCTCAGCATAGTTGTTCCCTCTTCATGCATGCTCAACTCAACACCCCTCTTCATGTATGCTCTCTTCATGCATGCTTCTAGTGTATTTGTGCTAAACTAGTGTGGACTCATGCACCCTCCATACACTCTACCAAACACCCAAAAGTAGGTCGAGAAGGGAACTCTTGGGCGGTATTTGTCTCTTACTACGTACTACCACTAAATGTTGTGCGTGCAATGCCTGATGATGTTATAGATGCGTGCCTAAGTACTCTACTACTACTATATTAGTTGGAGGCACATATTAACTTTTATATTTGTTTACGTGTATGCCCGAGACCTTCCAACTAGGCGTGTCTTTCTCTCCAGTCGCACTTTGTATCGTTCATACCACTAAGTACTACTCGTGTGGTCTCGGACCCAAAGTGGAAGAAGTGGAGACGCTCTACCACACTTTTTTTACGTGGCTCTACCACGCTGTTCATGTCCCTCCTTTCGTTGGCGTGTGGGACATCAAGAGCGTCTTGTGTTTGGCACCCTTCGTCGTAAGAGTTGAAACACTAGCATTCATCGAAATAAAAATAATTATAAATCGGCGGTGATACTATTTTTTTGCGAACCAATCAGCAGTGATACTATACCACGCGGTTTCCTTGCTCCTCGATATCGGAAAGAATACTTCCGTTCGCCAACATGTGGGACGTCGACCATCCTGGTCCACTTGCCATGCATGCAAAACTCCAAGGGAGAGTCACCCAGGTCATCGCACCGTAGTAACAATGACTAATGAGCCGTCAAATCACAGGCCCACTTCCCACTTTGAAGTCCCTCGGACGAAGGAACCATCATGAATTTGTTGAATTCCGCTTCTTGAAAAAACTCTGTATGCAGCGATCTTTGCTAGCTCGATGAGTTACTCCAATAGAGGCCTCCTTTCGTTCATAGGATAGGAATATGAAAATCATAGGAAGTGAGATGACATGCATCTCAATTCCTATATAGAAAGAGATGCCATTTGATGCTTAGGATAGGAATTTTCCATTTAGTCTAGGCTAATGTCTTGGTAATTTTCTCTAAAACTACAGTAGTAACTAGTAGTATTGGTACATGCTCGTACTCGAACACGCACAAACACACTAACTACTAATACTACTACTTCTCACATCTTGGCGAGACGCCGTCATTCTCCTTCCGGCTTTGTCGGCGACACCTTGTGCTTGGATCTCCATGACCTCTCCGCAGCAGCGCGTGCGTCTCTTTTCTTGTGGCGGCGGGCCTCTCTTTTCTTGAGTGCTTTCTGACTTTTCCGCTCCTTTGGTGCGGCTTTGGCTGCCTCTTGTCTACCGCCCATTCGGCCTTGGCATCTTCAAATTCCTCCCACATAGTTGTGAGGTCGCGAGCGGCGATGAACTCGGCACGGCGGGATGCCATCACTTCCGTACCATTTTGTGTGCGGTCATGGGCAGCGAGAACTTCGGCGGGATGCCATCGCTGCCTTACGGTTAGTGTCTTGCGGTGGCATGAGCGGCGCTTGGTGAGAGCTCTGGGGTTGAGTGGCGGACAAGCGTATAGTGCATTGGTTTGTCAAGAGCTCAAGGACGAAGGCGAAGCAAATTTGGATTCCCCTTCAATCCTGGTCATTTATTACGAGTAAAATGCATTGGCGGTCATCGAACTTGTCTTGATAGCTCACTTTGATCATTGTATACAAGATATGGTGATTATCACGGTCCTTTGGCTCGATGTATAGCTCCGTATTTATGCGGTTGACCAGTCAAACAGTCCGCATCGCCTCATCAGCTCGTGTTCTTTATCTATCTATGCGGGCCTACATCAATGGAGAAAGAAATCTGTAAAACCAAAATTATGCGTATGTGGGGAATCAAACCACGGACTCATCGCTGCAACGCACCCTCGTCAGCCAAATGAAAATGAAATACTTCGCGTCAAACACTCACGCTCATGATGTCAAAGCATGCTAATGCATGCACGTCGCCCTCTAAATCAAAGTCCTGCTCATGGCGCAACGCAAACGGTGAGCCCATCACCTGCGTGCCCCGGCGGTGCCTGACATTACTGTTTAGACGTTTGATGGAGGCCTACGCGAACGCCGAGCATGTATTCACCTGGCTCAACACCAACGGTCATACTCGGACCGCCTTGGTCATGTATATCATCCATCACAATGACAATCTATAAAATAGCCTAAGCTAGAGAGGGTACTATGGTAGTATGGTACGGAGTATGTACTATCGTGGCGACCGATCTTAGTGCCACCGCACACGAAACCCCTTCCTTCGCTAGCGCGCGCTTCACTGCAAAGCGGTCACCGTCTCTCCAGAATGTTAATGCCGCATTCACCGGACTTAACTGCAGGTGCAATTGGTGTGTCACTGACATGCGGGTCAGATGCCATTGGGCCCACATGTCAGTAACCCAAACGCATCTGCAGTTAAGTCACTAACGGCGTCGCATTCATGCCCGACGAACCTACTCCGGCGCCAGTTGTCCATCCGTCTGCCATGGCTCATTGCCATTCACCCGCTATATTAACTTGAGCCCCAGCTCCCAGCCATAGCCAAAGACCCACACTTATTCTCCTCCGATCCCTTCCTTCTGTCGGCACCACTTGAACCATGGCCTCCTGGTGCTCCGAAGCTCTCTTGGATGTACTGTTGCTGGAGCAAACGAGGGACATCGGCGGCTCCGCTCCGGGCGCGCTCCAAAGCTCTCTTGACGTCTTGTCACAGAGCAAGCGAAGGAGATCGCCGCACCCCCGGCCGCCCTCGCCGCCCGACCATGAAGCCGGCAGCGTCGTCTTGGGCGCAGCCGGCAGCGAGGAAGAGTAGTACGGTAGGTCGTCGCCGCTCACAGTCTGGGAAGGCCACCGCTTCTCCACTCGGTCGGCGCCAAGCTTGGTGGGGTAAACATCGGCCGATTAGCAGCAGCGGTGGCGTGGGCGGAAATCTTGAAACCTTGTGCTCGGAGGAGGAGGTTATCGAGGCGGATGAGGAGGAGGCAAAGGCAATGGCCAGCTTTCTCGGGTTCATGGCGGACATGGTGGTCGGCGCCGACGATCGTTTAGATTAGGTTTCTGATGTTTTAAATGCGGTTTGTGCGAAATATGTAATGAATTTCGTCCAGTTTGTAGGAAAAGTTTTCGAAATGTAATGAATTTCATCCGATTAATTTGAAATTTGCTTTGTTTGCACGAATTTCGTCTGGTTAGTTCATATAGTTGTCGAAAGGTATGCGGGCAGCATCGGATGGCATCCATCAGTGTCCTCGGACAGATGCCGGTGTAAATTTGTGGGCCAGCGCTGGAGATGCCCTAACTATCATGCTATAATCGCTAACAACCCTCCATTATTTGGCAGGGAACAGTTATCCCTCTATCAAAATCAGATCCGCGGTGTTTCGCACTCCTCCCGCATAAGAGTGTAAACTCTTGCTTACATAAAAATGGAGCAAGTGGACGGCACTGTAGCACGTCATATCACTCGAACTAGCCCGCCTAACGGCGGAAAGCACCGCCCTCGTCATTTTGTTCGGATTTCTATCAATCGTCGCGCAAAAATGTTACGCCGCAAGTTTTAAAGGAAAAGCGGCACACTTACGACTCGTGCGCCGTCATAACCCGACAGTCCGGCTCGCCGCCGCTCACCGGAGGGGACACGCGTTGTCTTGCAATTTCACTGACAAGTGGGACCGTAATTGAATAAACCATCGATAGCCGAAATCTAATCGCTCGGCGGGCGTTGGCGGAGAAGAGAGAAACGGGTGAGGGAGAAGAGATCGCCCGCCCGTCGCGCACGGACTCCAAGAAATATATGGTGATAATGTGAGGTGGGCCATGCTGGAGTCCGGACCACTTCCGGAGCCCGCTCTCACCGCCTTGGCCCCTCAAGATGCCAGCTGCCCGCCGCATGCATGCATAGCAAGTAGTACTCCTTATGTGGAGGAGAGAGAGGCATTGACAAAGTCAAGGAGTGGGCTCTGCAAGAGCCTGTCACTACACGTGCTCCTAGGTATAAAAAAATAATTCTAAAAAAAGGCATAAAAAATTGTGTCTTAAAAAAAGAAAGGTAAAAAACATTTGAGAGGAAATAGATAGATAGAAAGTGAGAAAAAGCTGTAACCTGGGCATTACATGAGGAAGGAGGGAGTGGTGCACATGCCAAGTTCACTGGGCTGCCGTGTTTCACACTCCTCCGTCGTAACAGTGGAGACAATAGCTTTCATAAAAAATAAACAATGAATACTCGTTGCTCATCCTCTATATCGGAAATAATACTTTCATTCGCCGACATGTGGGACGTCGACCATCTGGTCCACCTGCCATGCACAAAATTATCTGGTCTACCCCGGTCGTATCGCAGGCCCAACCTTTCCCACTTTGTAAGTTGTTCGGACGAAGGAACCATCATGACTTCGTTGAATTCCGCTTCTTCAAGAAAACTTATTGTACCCGCAATCTGGTACCACACACGAAGACTGGGCGGCCTTGCACCACGTCATATCACTTTGAAACCCACTAGGCCAAACTAGCCGCCTAGGTCATCTATTTTGGAATGGAGGGAGTGCGTCTACTGACTTTGCTATGATTTTGTGTTGCATGTTCTCTGTACTTTTGCTACGATTTTCCTACCATATGAACCAAATGAGGCCTGAATGTATGTCGACTATTGTCTGATCGATCACTAAGCCTACAATTTTAGGAGCTAGGGCTATTGGTCGATCGATGAGGGATAAGTATAAGCGTACCATGAGCTCATCAGCCCCATCGTTTCTCTTTGGTGAGTGTTTTGCAAGTACTATAGCTCGCACAGTAGCTAGCCTACTAACACCAAGTATCATCAAACAAGCCTTGCTGATATGATAAAAATTTCAAACTTACATCTAATCATGCCATATATTACATCAAAAGCTGGTGAGGATACATCTGTTTCCATAACTCGGAGAGGGTTCGCATGATTCACTATCAAACAAAAGTAGAAAGATCCGCCCACACAAGATAGTGCACTATCCCTAAGATGGTTTGATAACACGCATCGTTCTGGTAATTAAACACAGGGTAATGCAAACTACCCTGAAGGATTAGCGCGACCAACTATTCTTGTCATCGATCTCTCAGGCAATGACCACAGCACGGACAGCGGCATGGGAATCGATTTACAGGCGATGTCCACAGGACTGACCACGACATCGGAATCGATCTCTGGGGCGATGTCCACAGGATGGACAGCGGCATCGGAATCAATCTCCGGGGCGATGCCAACAGGACGGGCCACGACATCAGAATCATCAAGGACGTCCACCGGCACTTGCACAACCCTAACATATTAGCAAGCACATTGCAAATAATCAAAAACCACAACTATGGTAATAAGACATTATTTTTTACCTTGTGCAGCTCACCGGGGGATCTCATCCCTCCGGGTGCCATCTCCTCGTCCTCGATGGGGGCCATCACCTTGCCAGGGGAATACTTCTTCTCAACGGCGACTATCTCCTCAAAGTCGGTCTTGAGCCTCACATAGGTGGCAATCGAGTTCTGGGGTAGGCACGGTGGGGCCCTTGCTGTTGTTCCAACTTTCTTTGAGGAGTTAAATCATAGCGTCCTCAACTCTTTGGCGGTGCTTGTTTCTTGGAGTTCTTCGTCTCCATGGGTTGGCCCGCCAACATAGTCAACTCGTTGGTCGGTGCTCGCTTCACGGATATCGCTGTCTCCGATGGGTTGTCCACCGCAACTCTTTGCCTAGTGCTCCGGATCCATCAATGAACCGACAAACAAAAAGCAATCGAAAGGAAACCACAATCGCAATGAAAGCGGTAAAAGAATAGGATGTGAGAATCGGTCGATTAGCCGCAAAAAGAAGATTCTTGGAATGAAAATATAGCATCATAACTGATTCGCCCACCTTTCCTTCATTGGTACAGAAGAAAAATGGCGAAAGGGAGTAGCACAGGTGAGGTTTTCTTCAAGAAAGGGAAGAAAGGGCTTGAGCAGCGTTCGGTGAAATGATGGTTGCTTCGTCGATCCAACTTGAGGCCACCTTACCACAGCTGGTAAAGGTGTGGGTTTTGTGATATATTGGTCATGACGGCCACACCGGGTGACAATTGAGTCTCGATTGTAGCACCTCGCTATGATTTGGTGGATGGCACGCGGGCCGGATGCTTTGAAATGTCACGCATGTAGATAGGCGGCTAGTCATATAGGAGTGCTCAATATTGTGCACCGCGACCAAAGCGGAGAGGAAAGCGAGAGAACTATGTAATTAATGCATGAGTTTAATTAGGGTAGTTTTGTAAAGTCTGAGATACATTCCTCCAATAGCAAAATGCCTTGGTTCATGAGATTTGAGATTTGAGCCCTATAAACCGGAAGGAGGAGTCTCGCACACAGTGTAGTCTAGTCACTTGTTGAAATCTCTAGAAAGGCAAATACTCCTTTCCGGTTTACAGGGCTATACTACTCCCTCCGTCTAGGTGTGTAAGTCATCTTACAAAAACCAAATAGTCCGAAAACACTTAGGCGCGGTGCATTAACTTCTACCTTGTTTCTTGTTTCTTGACATATCAACCAATAAGAGATGAGAGGTGTGCATGCTTTTAATGACTTGCAATGGGTAGTTCATTGCATGCAATGCTATTAATTAGCAAATAAACATTGGTGACCCCAGGAGGAAACGGTGCTAAGCGCGTGGACCTATGCAGAATGAGTATCAACCGATGGACAATGGAGTTTAATTGTTAAACAATAGCAATTTTGTCTCATGCAAGAGCCTGGCTAGTACTCCAAGGAACCGCACCACGCGAGCGTTCACAACTGCCATGTTCGGGTTGCGCTTGGCTCTTTGCCTCTTCGAGAAGACGAACAATGATGTTACTCCTACTTCTACAGTATCGAATCCACTGCTGCATGTCCGTCCACCTCGTGCGGGAGGGATAGCGTGTAGCGAAAACTTGTACTTACTGCTCCTTCCTTTGCGTCTATGACAGGTGGGCCCAACAGGTGGTTGGCCCGCCTGTCATGTAGCCAAAGGCAGAGTGCGATTAAAACACCGAGCTCGATCCAGCGAGGAGAGGCGTTGTAGTAATCAAATTTCTCGGGCTTATGCGAGTTGACGCGACACATCAAAGCACTTTTCGATATAAGTCTTTTACACATTTCAAATGGGCTACCATTATGTAGGAGTAGACATATTCTGCTTCGTATGTAGTCACTTGTTGCAATCTCTAAAAAGACTTATATTTGGAAACAGAGGGAGTACAACGCATGAATGCATGCCGTGACTTTCCTTTTGATACTTGCATGTGTTGATTTGATGCACCTTGCCAAATTTTGACTATAAATTTAACTAACCAAATTTTCATGCATGTCACTAAAAATTATGGGGCTGTTTGGATTGTGACTATGTTTGTCTTATGTTGCCACATTATTTTTCTCACACTTGCCACACTTGCCTAACCTGAGTTGCTCAAATTGTTAGACACACTTTGGCTTGCCTAAGGGAATCTTGCCACAATTTTTGTGTCTATGACATGTTCACTGCTAATAAAAAAAATCTTGTCTTAGGTGTGGCTAATAAAAAAGACTTATATTTAGGAACGGAGGGAGTAGAAAATATAAATAATAATGCATGTTGGGGGAACCCACGTTTCCGCTAATTTTAGCGGGCTTGTTCACAATTTTTACGAGGGGTGGTTGTTCATTTAATGGAGGGACTTGTAGTACCAGACTTGAGCGATACAAAGTGCGACACTGCACACCGTAACACCACTTGGAACAAGCGGGTAGCTATCTCAAAAACAATCAACAACTAAAAAACCGCGACTGGCATGTAGTAGTACACAATTTTAAGCGATTGTTTTGATGGAGTGAAAAGGAAAACTAACCCACTACGTATATATAGGCGGAGCCTCCGCTTGCTTGCTAGGGTTGCTCTATTCACACTCTCATCCTCTCGAGCTAAACAAGATAGTGGTAGTAACACTGTCTTTCTCCCTTAAAAACACTGGCTTTCTATCCTCACCGCTGGTTCAGATCCGAGCGTATCCCCTCCGCGGTTAAGGGAGGAGGGAAGCGTTAAACCATCGTCGACAGCGAGGAGAGGAGACCTTACCGCCGCCGCACTGTTATCTCGGCGGCGCCCGGCGCGAGAGGTCCTCCGATCCCTTCGTCGTTGCCTGTGGGTGGATCCGGCCTCCCGCCGTCCACCTATCCACATCCCGACGACCTTCAGTCATATCTTTGTTCGAAACCGCCTTAGATCTACTTCCCCAGCTTGCTACGTCACTGCATGTGCATCATTTTCTACCTCTCAGCCCCTCTCAATCGGATGGTCCAACGTCACATATTTTTTTTCTATTGTTAGAGGTAAAGCTACTTCATGGAGTCGAATCTTGTACTCCCTCTGTCCGAAAATACTTGTCATTGAAATGGATGTATCTAGATGTATTTTAGTTCTAGACACATCCATTTTGATGACAAGTAATTCTGGACGGAGGGAGTACTTAGTTCAAACAAGAAATAAAGTGGGGGTGGGGGAATTTAGTATGTACATCGGACTTGGTACAAACAGGAATGAAAGGGGGTGAAAGTAGTATAGACTGGTCATCCAACCGGTCTCTTGGTCGAAAAGGGAATATAGGGGTAACGCTGTACACAGTGGTATGACCAGGACTAGATTTGCTATCCACACATAGAAGTAGGTGGCTAGAGTGAACAAAAATGGGACCAACCCAGATATGTTTCTTGGATGTTTGTTTCTCGAGGCAACAAACTATGAATCACCACGTTATGCCCCTGTTTACATACATGGTGCTGGACTGCTGGTGTGCCCACTGTCACATGCCCTTATACCAAATATTTAGGCTCCATTCGGAATAAAGGGGCAGAAAACATAGGTCTTGATGAAAATAGAGGAATAGGAAAGGAATGTAGGTATAAAACTATGGAACAGCGAACCGGAGGAAACTCTCAAGAGAATGTGTTCGGATGGACTACGAAATGTATAGATTTGTTTTTTTAGAGTAGCATGCTTGGCAGTATGAGATGCTATTTGTTTATTTAGCTGCACAGTGACTACTCTTGTCCTCACCTCACGTACCACACATAGGTTGATTTTTTATTCCGGCAACACATCACAACAACCTGTCTAACGCATGGCAGCGAGCGCCTGCCTTGGGCTTCCGCCCAAAAAATGAGCAGCGCATGGATGTTTCTAATCCTATGGAATCAGTACTACCAGACCAGCTTTCCTATGAAACACTATTCACCTTTCCCGTGTTCGAGCGGTTGGAAGGAAATAATACCGTGAGGAATTGTGTTCCTCGAAAATCCTGCACCAAACACAGTGAACCGAACGCAGCCTTAGCAGTTCTTAATCTAATGTCCCTGGTAAAAATGAAGCCATGCCACTGTTATAAGCCATGACAAGTTTAGCCAAATGTTTTTTTCTGTAATTGTTTGAGACTCTAACTGTTTCCTCTATGCCTTTTTGTGCAAACAGGGATATCCAATTCACCTGGTTGTTGTTGTGACCTTTTGGTGCACTTCACAAAACTCTTCTTAAAAGAAGTGACTTTTGTGCCGTTTAACTGGAATGTCAGAATGGAACAGTTGGTTCATTTTGGTTGAACTGCACAAAGGGAGATCTGTGTTCCAATCCTCATCATCCATATTGGCGCCATAACCTTCCTTTAGGTAAGAATGATATTTAATGCATGTGTTCATCTCTATTTTCCGACTGCCATGAGAAAATAATGCTATCTTTACTAGTACACTTGTACTCCCTCACTGACAAAACCAATTCTGAATTAGAAGGCCAATCATGTACTTGGTTTCACCAACTGGTGAGGAGAAAGAGAAACAAAGCATGAAGAGGAAGAAGAAGAAGAATAAATAGTGCCAAGGCGATCTTGTTGAAGCCAGAGGCCTCAGTCGAGGCCATTCAAGGGCTCCGGCAACGACTACCTTACATGTGAGACGATCCTCCAGGGAGCGCTTCCACTTCTACTGTCTCACTTAATTAATTAAGAGTACTTAAGTACCACTAATTTATTACTGCCTAATTTTCCTGTTGGAGTTAAACAAATCTTTAGTAGGACCCTATGCTGTAACATCCCAAATTTCCTATTTGGAATGTTTTACAATTATAGCTAAGCATCTATGCATATTGTTTGAAATTGAGTGGCATTTGAAATTTCAGAAGATTTTGAGTTGATGGAATTTGAATTTGAATTGGCAGTTGAAATTTATTTCAAACCAATGCCTGACAAATACTTGAGAAAAAGTATGAGAGGAGTAAACATGACACTCCAAATATGTCACAAGAAAACATTGTCAAAAAGTTTGAATTCAAATTTTGATTTTTATTTGGGATTTTAGAAAAATGTTTTTTAAAGTTTGAGTTTTGCCCCTGGAAAAATGTTCAAATTATAGGGAATATTCCCCTGATCATTTTGATATATATATATGTCCTATATAAAATATATATATTTAAATATATTTTCTCTCTCTCTCTCTAATTCAAAAAAAAAGAAAAAGAAAACCCAGGCGCCAGCCAGGCCAACCGGCCCAGCCAGCCCCTAGGCGGCCCACCCGAGGGCCAAGCCAACCAGGCGCAGCCCACCAGGCGCAGCCCAGCGCCCGAGCCGGCCCACGCCCGAGCCAACGCGCCCGAAACCTCTCTCCCTCGGTCGCCCGACCGATCCGCCCCCTCCCTCTCCCGCTGACGCCTCGGACCCACCTCTCCCTTTCCCCTCGCCCACGCCACTCCACGCCAACCACCGTGCCGCCGCTCGCCGGAATCCCGAAGAATCCGGGATCTCCTCGCCCGATCTGCCCCCTCCTCCAAGCCGGTCACCCCCCTATAAATACCCCCCCTCGACCCGTTCCCCCCACTTCCCCCTTGCCCGACCCTCTCCCCTCGCGCAATCGCTCGCCGGACGCCCGGCCGCCATTTGCATTTGCCCTGCCCGTCGCCCGAACCCCTCGAGCTTCCCGACTCCACCCCGAGCTCCCTTGCTCCGCCAAGACCCACCGGAGGCCTCCGCCGTCCCCGACCACCGAAGCCACCAGCGCCGTCGCCGCCCGAGCCGCCGTCGCCGTCGACCACCGCGGTAAGTCGCCGGAGATGCCCCCACCGTCCGATCTAAACGTAGGGTCTAGATTAGATCCCGAAGAATACGGTTTAATTTAAATAGACCGGTTTTAGTTTCGGTTTATTTGGTTTTATTTAGGTTTAGTTTAGACCGGCCCGACTCGGTTTAATCCCTCGGGCGCGTTTTAGCTATATTACGCCCAATGCGTTAGATAGGCCCATTAGCGCCGGTTTTTCTTCTTAGTTAATTTTTTTCGTTTCTGTTTTTAACAGAATAGTTTCAGTTTTGTAAAATCCATATCTTTTAATCTACTTAATATTTTTAATTGATTCTTTTTTTGTTAGTTTGCAAATTTGTTGTAGTTTCTGTAGAAAATATGTTTAGTCATGTTAAAATTATTATAAATTGTTTTATTTTAGATTTAGACAGATTAGTAATTCTGCTATAAAATGAGTTAGGATTATTTTATTTTAGTGATTCTTTTATCACTACTTTGTTTTGACCTTGCCTAACCGTAGGAATTTAATTGGGCATTTTGGATTTAATAAAAAATAGTTTTAATCAAAATCTTGTGGTTCTTATTTATTTAACTAGCTACTGTTTTCCTATTGTTTCATTTAGCAAATAATTTTATTTTTTCTATGTGATAGTTTATTTTAGGTTAGTTTCTGTAACTTTAGAACATGAACTTTTATTTACAATAAATAAAATTTTATTTTATTTTTTCTTGCTAGGATTGTTATAGGCATAATAGGAGTTCTATAATAGTTTTTAATGTGATTCTTTTTGCTCCTAGTTGCATAATGGTTTCTCTTCTGTTAGTTAGCAAAAACCCATGCTTAGGTTCTGTTAAGAAAAATTTGGTTGGGTAAAACTATTTCTTGGTTGTTGTTTGATGTGGTGAAAACATTGATTTGGATTTCTTCGAACTTTCTTTGGGTTTTGGTTCAATTGTTTTGTGTGTTATGTTAGCATGCTGTTATGTTAAGTGATCATATGTTTGTATGCTTATGTGATTGTTGTTTGCCTCGGTAGAATTTCCGGAGTGCGAAGCTTGCTACCACGAGTCCCTAGCTTTCGAAGATCGTCAGCAAGGCAAGTCATTTGACCATGTTTACTTTACAATACCTATGATTTTATTGCATTAGAATTATACCTCCCCACCATGCATGTAGTAGGAAAATTTGAAGTTATGTTCTTGAGTAGTATCATGAGGTAGGATGAACCCAATTCCCCTTGTTACCATTGCCCGGGACGAAGTAGTTTATTTTGCTATGCTCGTGAGACGGGTTGGTTGAGTGATTCATAAGGGAGATGTGAGAGTCAAGATGATGACAACCCCATGACTTCAAGCTCAAGATGGACTTCAAAATTCACTCTTGGGTGGAGGGCGGTTGTGGGCACCTGGAGAAAATCAGTGGTTGGCGGGATGCATGGAGAAGCGCCATGACATCTTGCGAGCTTCACCCAGCCACGAAGAGACGGATGTATACCTCATTGACGGAAGCTTACATGCAGCCGCAAGCCATTATGGGCTCGGCTTGGTCAACCCTAGGTGTGACTCGGGCGGACGGTGCTACGAGATGTAGAAGAACGGTAGGATTGGATGGGTACGGCGGTGGCGGAGGAACTCTTGGAAGACCCTGTTTACGTTCGTCCGTCTTCAAACACCATGAAGTGCGAAGACTTAAAGGAGGAGCGAATCTTGCGGGTAAAGTCATAAACCTCTGCAGTGAAGATCTAATAGGTTAGCCGTGTCCCGATTACGGACAATTTGAGCCTCTGGAACTTGGAGTATTTGGATATCTCAACACCAAAATTAATAAATTAATTGAGGGGTTATTTAATAATTGGGAATGAGACATTGGTTGGCGGAACCATCTCAATAATTACCAACATTTCGTAGTAATTGCAAACAAGTCCTTATTGTAGGAAAAAAGCGGCTTTTAGAAAAACAAATGAAACTTAGAGCCCCACAGCCAAATTGCATATAGTGTTAGTAATTTTATTGTTATTCTCTCTTCATGACTTGCGGCATATTCAAAATGCTGACCTACACGGCTGCAACGTCTTATGTTGCGAGAGGAGTATTCGATCGGGAGTGAGGCTATGATCCACGCTTGGCGATTGCCCTTTGGAGTCGGATGGACTCGCTATTCTTCTACGCTTCCGCAGCTTTATTTAGTTTATTTCTCATGAGTTGGCCTTCGGCCGAATTTATTCTATTGTAATAAAGACTCGATATGAGAATCGTGTAATAAATTCAGGGGTGATTGAACTTTGATTATTGCATCAATGTACTGTGTGTGCCAGCATGATCTTGGGATGGTGCAGCTACACAGAGACTTGACCGATTTTGTGTCGGGTCGCTACAGAGATGGTATCAGAGCACACGCTGACCGTAGGACGTAATCCCTAGGATCGGAAAGCCATAGGAAGAGACTATTTATTTTATGTCCTTATCATTCCGTAATTCTCCCTGTTCATTTCGACTTCTCTCGATTTTCAACATTCTAGATGGCCGAGTTCACCCCAGGTTTGCTACGGAGTTTTGCCAGCCAGATGAGGCGATGCCTCTCGGCGAAGCTGGTCCAAATCGTGAAGAAGCTGAAGATTGCTCTGCCCTCAATCACCGGAAGCCTACCAATGCACTTCCGACGGATACCCGCTTCTGAGATTGAGGTGCACATTCCAAGGAGGACCTTCAGAGGACATTCAGAGCCCATTGACTTTGAGTTTACCGATTTCAATTGGATCCTCGGAAGAGACATGGCGATTTATCGTGCACTTGGACATCTCCGAGAAGAGTACAGGGCCGAGCTCGACCCATCA
The DNA here is from genome assembly GCA_021605205.1 of Aegilops longissima. NCBI lineage: Eukaryota > Viridiplantae > Streptophyta > Magnoliopsida > Poales > Poaceae > Aegilops > Aegilops longissima. Next base: position 181,018,822 of record CM038680.1, on the reverse strand, counting down.
GACCTCGCCATGATTTCTCGCAGAGCTAGGAATGGAGATATCATCCGTACCGTGGAGGACGACTCCATTCTCTCATATGTCCAAGACTTGGAGTGTCTCCTCAGGAAACGGGAGATCCAGACTCGCCGTAACTCGAAGGTACACAGGAGGCTATTGTTCCGTGAACTGGAACTGGAGGAGAAAGCACACGCAGACTTCCTTGACCATGAAGAAGAAATCAAGGATTTCATGGAGAGAGTCGACAAGCTGAAGATGGATGTTGCCGCATTAGAAGAGAAGATGGACTTGGGAGAAGACCTTTTTCCGAGTGGAGATGACGGACCCCTCGTGAGCAATGACCAGGATTATGAAGAGAGCTCCACTGAAGAAAGCCGCAAGAGGAGGCGCATCGAGGACGCCACACCGAGGACGCCGCACTGAGGGCGCAAGGATAATTGATGAAGAAATTTAGTCGACCGCCATGCTATTTTATTTTGTCGTCGATCAGTTAGGCCGTTATTTTTTTTCGATTAGTCGTGAGAAATTTGTAATCCAAGATTGAACCATGTTTGAGTTGATTGAATAAATGATTGGTGTGATTATGATTGTGCATTCATATGGGTAGTGATATTTTCTCATTAGACCCTTGTTCTATTCTAATTTTCTCATCCACTCCAAAACACCAGATGCCTCCGAGACGTGCCCCGGTCTCAACTTTCCGCCAGAGCTCACCCAGCTGATCCAGCAGCAGAATGCCCTCATGCAGATGCTCATCCAGAACCAGAACAACAACAACAACAACAATCCACCGCCACCACCCCCTGTTGACAACTTGACCCGCTTCCTAAGGCTGAATCCGCGGTGTTCTCTAGCAGCACCGAGCGATTGTGGCCGATGATTGGCTCCGCAAGGTCGGAAGGAGTTAGCCATTGCTGGATGCACAGATGCAGAGAAGGTGCGCTTTGCCGACATCAACTTGATGGACCTGCAGCCTCTTGGTGGGAGAACTACACCGCCACTTATCCCATCACCACCATCACATGGGATCAGTTCCAGCGAGCTTTCCGCACCGCTCATGTTTCAGCTGGAGCCATGAGTGCAAGAAGCGTGAGTTCCGCAACTTACGCCAGAGGAACCGTCTTGTGGGGCGATGCGTGGATGAGTTCAACAAGTTAGCTCGCTATGCCCGGATGATGTGGCCACGGATGCATAAGCAGGAAAAGTTTCTCGAGGACTCAATTACGAGCTGGGAATGCAGCTTATGGTGGCTACCTTCAACAACTACCGGAGCTGGTAGACAAGGCCACCATACTTGAAGGCAAGCAGCAGCAGATTGATAGCATAAGCGGAAGTATGGCGGGGAAGTACAACTCGGAGCTCAGCGAAGCCCGTTATGCCCCATACTGGGAGGGCATACCCATCATAACCATGGAGGACATAACCATGGAGGAAATGGGAACAACCGCAACCAGGACAACAAGACAGGCAATGGAAACGGCAATGGCAACCAGCATCTTCCTGCCCCGGTTCAGAAGGATCTGAGTCACATCACCTGTTTCAAGTGCCAGAAAACAGGCACGCCACCGACTGCCCGGAGGCCAAGCAGAGGAATGGAAACGGCAATGGAAGCTCAGCAAAGAAGCCCAATCCTTTTCCTCGTGCCCAGGTGAACCACATTGACGTGGAGGACGTCTATGATCAGCCGGAACATCGTGGTTGGTAAGTTTTTATTAAATTCACATCCAGTATTGGTACTCTTTGATTCTGGTGCAACGCATTCATTCATATCAAGGGTAGTTGTGGAAAAGTACGGGTTGCCCACTAGAACCCTTAGAAGCCCTCTTCACGTCAGTTCCGCAGGAGGAGAAATGATGGCAGGCTTAGGCTGTCATGCAACCCTCAACATCGGAAACCATAAATTTCCCGCAGACCTCATAGTATTGGAAACCCAGATCTTGGATATGATCCTAGGCATGGATTGGTTGACGGAGTTTGAAGGAAACATAGACTGTGCCCGCAAGTTGATTCTGCTCACCACCCCGGAGCGTAAGAGGATCAAGTATGTATCGAGCGTATCCGATGAAGAATCGGTGAATTCCCTCACGGGAGTTGTTCAGAGGAAGTGCCAATAGTGCAAGATTTTCCGATGTATTTCCTGAGGAATTACCAGAATGCCACCGACGAGACATTGAATTTCTGATTGAGTTATTGCCCAAGACAGCCCCAATATCCAAGAGACCCTATCGGATGCCCCGAGCGATTTGAAAGAGATCAAGAATCAAATTAATGAGCTATTGGAGAAGGGATATATTCGCCAAGCTCGTCACCTTGGTGAGCCCCATTCTTTTGTAGAGAAGAAGGATGGAACCACGAGAATGGTTGTGGATTATCGTTAGTTGAACAACGTGAACATCAAGAACAAGTACCCTCTGCCGATGATTAATGACCTATTTGATCAGCTAGTTGGAGCCAAGGTATTCTCCAAGATCGATCTTCGATCAGGGTATTATCAGTTGAAGATCCGTGAAAAGGATATACCTAAAACAGCATTTACCACCAGGTATGGTTTATATGAGTATACCGTCATGTCATTCGGATTGACTAATGCCCCTGCATACTTCATGAATTTGATGAACAAGGTATTTATGGAATATCTGGACAAGTTTGTCGTGGTGTTCATCGATGATATACTGATTTTACCAAGAGCGAGGAAGAGCATAAGGAACATTTGCGTCTAGTTCTGGAGAAACTCCGAGAACATCAGCTGTATGCCAAGTTCAGCAAATGTGAATTTTGGCTGAAGGAAGTCGGATTCCTCGGACATGTTATTTCAGGAGAAGGAATAGCAGTTGACCCCACCAAGGTTGTATCGACCACCGATTGGCGGCCACCCACCTCGACCAAGGAGATCCGCAGTTTTCTCGGACTCGCGAGGATATTATCGGAGGTTTATTGAGAATTTCTCGAAGATTGCCAAGCCCATGACTGAGCTGTTGAAGAAGGACGCCAAGTACATTTGGACCGAGGATTGTGAAGCCGTTTCAGGAATTGAAGAAACGTTTGGTTACAGCCCCATACTGATTTTGCGGACATACACAAGGATTACGGTATATTGTGGCGCTTCTCGTCGTGGACTCGGAGGAGTACTCATGCAGAAGGAAAATTGTAGCTTATACCTCCGGACAGCTCGACCTCACGAGATGAATTATGCCACACATGGTTTGGAGTTAGCAGCGATAGTGCATGCACTCAAGACACAGAGACATTTCCTTATCGGAAACCGTTGTGATGTCTACAGATCATAAGAGCTTGAAGTATATTTTCACGCAGAAGAGTTGAACCTCGAGCGGAGGAGATGGCTAGAGTTAATCAAGGACTATGACATGAGATTGCATTACCACCCGGAAAGGCTAATGTTGTAGCAGATGCCTTGAGCCGTAAGAGTTATGTGAATACTCTTATAGCGGAGGATTACCCGAGAGTTAGTCGATGACCTCGTAGATCTTCGACTAGAGATAGTTCGAGAGGATATGTTGCAACTCTGGAAGTTCAGTCCACTTTGGCGAAAAAATTCGTGAAGCCCGAAAGTCGGATAAGGAAATTGATGAAATAAAGAAAAGGATGAATGAAGGAAAAGCTAAAGGGTTTCGTAAGGATGAATACGGAGCTATATGGTTCGAGGATCGTATTTATGTACCCAATGATCCCGAACTCAGGAAGCTAATTCTTGAGGCTCATGATTCACCGTACTCGATTCACCCCGTAACACCAAGATGTATCTGGATTTGAAGGAAAGTTTACGGTGGGCGGTATGAAGAAGGATATTGCGAGTGCGTAGCGGTATGCGATGTTTGTCAGCGAGTAAAGGCGAACATCGAAAACCAGCAGGGTTACTTCAACCTTTGCCGATTCTCAAGTGGAAATGGGAAAAACTTGGAATGGATTTTATCACAGGATTACCCAGGACCCGTTCAGGTTATGATTCCATCTGGGTAGTGGTTGATCGATTGACCAAGGTAGCTCACTTCATTCCCGTGAAGACTACCTATACCAGCGCTAAGTTAGCCAAGATATACATGACCAGGATCGTATGTCCGCATGGAGTTCCGAGGAGTATCGTGTCGGATAGAGGAACACAATTTACCTCAAAGTTTTGGAATCGCCATATGAAACTTTGGGTACAAGGCTGGAGTTGATACAGCTTTTCATCCATGAGCAGATGGACAGATCGAGAGAGTCAACCAGATCCTGGAGGACATGTTGAGAGCTTGTGCACTAGACTATGGGTCTAGCTGGGATGATAATTTGCCATCTGCGAGTTCTCATACAACAACAGTTATCGCACCGATCGAAGATGGCCCCTTCGAAGCTCTATACGGACAGAGGTGCGTAACACCATTGCTGTGGGATGGTGTTGGAGATCGAAAACTTTTCGGTCCCGATCTTATCGAGATTCGAAGAGAAAGTCAAGCTGATTCGAGATAGGCTCAAGGTAGCTCGATCGAGGCGTAAGAGTTATGCCGACGATGAACGCAAGGAAGTAACTTATGAAGCGGGAGACCGGCATATCTTCGTGTGTCCCCACTTCGTGGAATCAAGAGGTTCGGTGTTAAAGGAAAGTTAGCACCCGATTCATTGGCCCTACAAAATCCTCGAGCGTCGTGGAGAAGTTGCTTACAAGTTGGATTTGCGGAAGGATTGTCCGGAGTTCATGATGTCTTCCATGTTTCTCACCAAGAAATGCCATGCCGACATGGACGATATTCCGTTGAGAGACACAGTGCCCCTAGAGGCCATACAGCTCGACAGTGATCTGACTTATGAGGAGAAACCCGTCCGAATTCTCGAGACTGCTAACAGAGTCACCCGCAGCACGATCATCAAGTTTTCCAAGGTGCCGTGGAGTCATCATTCCGAGGAGGAAGCCACCTGGGAGCGAGAAGAAGACCTCCGCCGAGACCACCGCACCTATTTGCTAGCCAACCCGAATCTCGAGGGCTAGATTCATCTTAAGGTGGTAGGTTTGTAACATCCCAAATTTCCTATTTGGAATGTTTTACAATTATAGCTAAGCATCTATGCATATTGTTTGAAATTGAGTGGCATTTGAAGTTTGAAGATTTTGAGTTGATGGAATTTGAATTTGAATTGGCGGTTGAAATTTATTTCAAACCAATGCCCGACAAATACTTGAGAAAAAGTATGAGAGGAGTAAACATGACACTCCAAATATGTCAAAGAAAACATTGCCAAAAGTTTGAATTCAAATTTTGATTTTATTTGGGATTTTAGAAAATGTTTTTTTAGTTTGAGTTTTGCCCTGGAAAAATGTTCAAATTATAGGAATATTCCCTGATCATTTTGATATATATATGTCCTATATAAAAAATATATATTTAAATATATTTTCTCTCTCTCTCTAATTCAAAAAAAATAGAAAAAGAAAACCCAGGCGCCAGCCAGGCCAACCGGCCCAGCCAGCCCCTAGGCGGCCCACCCGAGGGCCAAGCCAACCAGGCGCAGCCCAGCGCCCGAGCCGGCCCACGCCCGAGCCGACGCGCCCGAAACCTCTCTCCCTCAGTCGCCCGACCGATCCGCCCCCTCCCACTCCCGCAGACGCCCCGGACCCACCTCTCCCTTTCCCCTCGCCCACGCCACTCCACGCCAACCACCGCGCCGCCGCTCGCCAGAATCCCGAAGAATCCGGGATCTCCTCGCCCGATCTGCCACCTCCTCCAAGCCGGTTCCCCCCTATAAATACCCCCCCTCGACCCGTTCCCCCCACTTCCCCCTCGCCCGACCCTCTCCCCTCGCCGCAATCGCTCGCCGGACGCCCGACGCCGCCGCCGCGCCATTTGCCCTGCCCCGGTCGCCCCGAACCCCCTCGAGCTTCCCCGACTCCACCCCCGAGCTCCCCTTGCTCCGCCGCACCCGCCGGAGGCCTCCGCCGTCGTCCCAGACCACCGAGCCACAGCGCCGTCGCCGCCTCGAAACCGCCGTCGCCGTCGACCACCATGATGTAAGTCGCCGAGATGCCCCACCGTCCGATCTAAACGTAGGGTCTAGATTAGATCCCGAAGAAATACGGTTTAATTTAAATAGACCGGTTTTAGTTTAGGTTTATTTGGTTTTATTTAGGTTTAGTTTAGACCGGCCCGACTCGGTTTAATCCCTCGGGCGCGTTTTAGCTATATTACGCCCGATGCGTTAGATAGGCCCATTAGCGCCGGTTTTTCTTCTTAGTTAATTTTTTTCGTTTCTGTTTTTAACAGAATAGTTTCAGTTTTGTAAAATCCATATCTTTTAATCTACTTAATATTTTTAATTGATTCTTTCTTTGTTAGTTTGCAAATTTGTTGTAGTTTCTGTAGAAAATATGTTTAGTCATGTTAAAATTATTATAAATTGTTTTATTTTAGATTTAGACAGATTAGTAATTCTGCTATAAAATGAGTTAGGATTATTTTATTTTAGTGATTCTTTTGTCACTACTTTGTTTTGACCTTGCCTAACCGTAGGACTTTAATTGGGCATTTTAGATTTAATAAAAAATAGTTTTAATCAAAATCTTGTGGTTCTTATTTATTTAACTAGCTACTGTTTTCCTATTGTTTTATTTAGCAAATAATTTTATTTTTTCTATGTGATAGTTTATTTTAGGTTAGTTTCTGTAACTTTAGAACATGAACTTTTATTTACAATAAATAAAACTTTTATTTTATTTTTTTCTTGCTAGGATTGTTATAGGCATAATAGGAGTTCTATAATAGTTTTTAATGTGATTCTTTTTGCTCCTAGTTGCATAATGTTTTCTCTTCTGTTAGTTAGCAAAAACCCATGCTTAGGTTCTGTTAAGAAAATTTTGGTTGGGTAAAACTATTTCTTGGTTGTTGTTTGATGTGGTGAAAACATTGATTTGGATTTCTTCGAACTTTCTTTGGGTTTTGGTTCAATTGTTTTGTGTGTTATGTTAGCATGCTGTTATGTTAAGTGATCATATGTTTGTATGCTTATATGATTGTTGTTTGCCTCGGTAGAATTTCCGGTCTGAAGCTTGCTACCACGAGTCCCTAGCTTTCAAGATCGTCGAGAAGGCAAGTCATTTGACCATGTTTACTTTACAATACCTATGATTTTATTGCATTAGAATTATACCTCCCCACCATGCATGCAGTAGGAAAATTTGAAGTTATGTTCTTGAGTAGTATCATGAGGTAGGATGAACCCAATTCCCCTTGTTACCATTGCCCGGGACGAAGTAGTTTATTTTGCTATGCTCGTAGACGGGGTTGGTTGAGTGATTCATAAGGGAGATGTGAGAGTCAAGATGATGACAACCCCATGACTTCAAGCTCAAGATGGACTTCAAAATTCACTCTTGGGTGGAGGGCGGTTGACGGGCACCTGGAGAAAACCAGTGGTTGGCGGGATGCATGGAGAAGCGCCATGACATCTTGCGGAAAGCTTCACCCAGCCACGAAGAGACGGATGTATACCTCATTGACCAAAAGCTTACTCGCAGCCGCAAGCCATTATGGGCTCGGCTTGGTCAACCCTAGGTGTGACTCTGGCGGACGGTGCTACGAGATGTAGAAGAACGGTAGGATTGGATGGGTACGGCAAAGGCGGAGGAACTCTTCGAAGACCCTATTTCGTTCGTCCGTCTTCAAACACCATGAAGTGCGAAGACTTAAAGGAGGAACGAATCTTGCGGGTAAAGTCATAAACCTCTGCAGAGTGAAGATCTAATCGGTTAGCCGTGTCCCCGGTTACGGACAATTTGAGCCTCTGGAACTTGGAGTATTTCGGATATCTCAACACCAAAATTAATAAATTAATTGAGGGGATTATTTTAATAATTGGGAATGAGACATTGGTTGGCGGAACCATCTCAATAACCACCAACAAATTTGTAGTATTTGCAAACAAGTCCATAATTGTAGGGAAAAACTGGCTTTTCGCAAAATAATGAAACATAGAGCCCCACAGCCAAATTGCATATAGTGTTAGTAATTTTTCATTGTTATTCTCTCTTCATGACTTGCCGGCATATTCAAAATGCTGACCTACACGGCTGCAACGTCTTATGTGTTATGTTAGCATGCTGTTATGTTAGAATGAGACATTGGTTGGCGGAACCATCTCAATAATTACCAACATTTCGTAGTAATTGCAAACAAGTCCTTATTGTAGGGAAAAACTGTCTTTTTCGCAAAAACAAATGAAACTTAGAGCCCCACGGGCGAATTGCATATAGTGTTAGTAATTTTTATTGTTATTCTCTCTTCATGACTTGCCGGCATATTCAAAATGCTGACCTACGGCTGCAACGCCTTATGTTGCGGAGGAGTATTCCGATCGAGTGAGGCTACGATCCACGCTTGGCGATTGCCCTTTGGAGTCGGATGGACTCGCTATTCTTCTACGCTTCCGCAGCTTTATTTAGTTTATTTCTCATGACTTGGCCTTCGGCCGAATTTATTCTATTGTAATAAAGACTCGATATGAGAATCGTGTAATAAATTCAGGTGTGATTGAACTTTGATTATTGCATCAATGTACTGTGTGTGCCAACATGATCTTGGGATGGTATAGCTGCACAGAGACTTGACCGATTTTGGGTCGGGTCGCTACATATGCTGAATCATGTACGTGTGTATGTTTGTCTATGGAGGTGAATCATGTGGTGGAGCAGGGAGGGAATATTATTAGTGTCATGACATAATAGTGCTATTGTTTTGCATGTCCCCCTGTTAGCTGGGACCCAGTATAGTGGCAGGCTGACTTGTGGGCCTACTAAGTTGACGGGGATGGAGGGCTTTGTCAACTTAGTCATTATGCATGATTCTAGCTCCAGTGACCGTACGATGTCCATCCAACGGCCATAATGCTTCTTCAACCTCTGGTCTTCTTGCTCCAAATTACCCAAACCAGCGCGGGTCGTGCCTCGTGCTCCTGCCTCCCGTGGCGGCTGCGATCGCGGAGTCTCACCGCCTACTACTCCCACCGCTAGCCAGGCCATCCCTCTACTCACCCACACCCCTGTTATTCTGCGGCTCGGCAGCCTCACACCACAAATGAACAGTGAACCTTCAGATTCTGGCGTGGGCATCCATCGCCGCGTCTTCCCGGCTCCGCCTCGTCCCTTCCTAGGCCTCGTCGTCGTCCACCGCCCTGGTGCTCTCGGCGCGGCGTGGTCAACGTGGTCAAGGAATGGCTTCCATCGGACGTGGACTGTACGTGGAGATGCTGACTGCTGGGTCCACGGTCGCAGCAAGGAAGTGCCTCCTTATTACATGCAAAATAATTATTCTTCCACCTAACCGCGGGGACCCACCGGACTGGCCACCGTATTTCATGAAAAAACGTTTGCCCCTGACTGCTGGGACCCACCAGCTACATCTTCGCACGCAAGGAAGTGCGTCCGGGCAAAAAAAGACGATTTGCCCCCTGACTGCTGGGACCCACCAGCTACATCTTCGCAGGCAAGGAAGTGCCTGACAGTCGGGACCCACCTGGTCGAAGCGTACGTAGCATTGTCATTTTGGTCGCGAACGTGTACGTACATATATACTGGTGGATGTAGAGGCGCACACGTCTCATAGTAGAGGCGCGTACGTGTCATAGTAGAGGCGCGCACGTAGCATGTACACGTACGTATAGCGGCGTGGTGCAAGAAAGAAAATACGCCACGTATGTGTACATCTGGCAGGGTCTCGAACGCTACTCGCGCATCGTGCGGCGTGGCTCGTGTAAATGGCTGGGTCGGAACGGAGAAACAGCGTCGTCATCGTGTTCATGGGGAGGCAACGGAATGCGTCGTGTTCATCGGGAGGCAACGGAACACGTGAGAGCCAACCGGCTGGGTCGAAACGGAATGCGTGGTCATGTTCATCGGGAGGGCTTGGACGGAAAAGGCGATGGAAACGAGGCCTGGCATACCGCACAACGGAGGAAACATACCTCCTACGTTCGGAACGAGGTCCTGTTGATCGGGAGGGGTCTGGCGTACCGCAAAACGGACCTCCTACGGTTGAAACTGGGGTCCTGTTGATTGAGACGGGTGTGGCGTACCGCAAAATGGACGAAACAGACCTCCTACGGTCGAAACGGGGGTCCTGTTGATCGGGAGGGGTGTGGCGTACCGCAAAACGGACGAAACAGACTTGTGTTGGACCGCTACGGTCGAAACGGGGGTCCTGTTCATCGGGAGGGGTGTGGCGTACCGCAAAACGGTTCTCCACGGGATACTGTTCATCTCCACCGTCGACCTCCTCCAGCCTCCACGGGCTACCGTCGACCTCCTCCAGCCTCCACGGGCTCCTGTTCATCCAGCCTCCACCGCGCGCTACTCCACCGTCTACTGTTCAACCACCCCTCCACGGTCTCCCCTCCACCGTCTACTGTTCATCCAGCCCTCCACCACACCAAGGGGTCCTATTCATCCAGAGGCAACGCCACCGCTCACTGTTCATCCAAACCCCCTACAACGCTCATTGTTCATCCCAGAGGCAGCATCGATCGGCTTCGGTTAGCAGCAGTAGTGAAGGAATCGCTCGATCGGGTTCAGTTAACAGCCATCGATCGATCACTCGGGTTCAGTAACGCGTAGCCTGCAATGCAATCGCTCGGGTTCAGTTAGAGCCCAACGCCTCGCTCGGGTTCAGTTAGAGCCAATGCCTCGCACACACGCAGCATACGCGTGTCACGAGAAACGCGCATCGCTTCGCCCCGACCTCCCACCGTGTCCGGAACTCCCGAAATTTTCCTCACCTCGCTTCTACCACGGTTTTTTCCGTCATGGACAGCCCAAAGAATGTCATGCAGCCGCGTCTCCAGCCCGCCTGTGACGAAAAGCCCATTTTCATCATGATTTTTTGTCATAGAAGTAGGAGCGCACTACATCTATGATGATACCGGGTTTTGTCACAATTATCATCATAGAAGTGTCATATGTATGACAGGAAAAAAATTCGTTCGGCCCAAAATGTCACGGATGTGTCTTTTTTTTGTAGTGGCAGCGGCACACACGAGGCCTGAATGTTTTATTTGTAAAAAAACCCTTGGAGAGTTTGGAAATTGCACATAATTACAAAGACTACTCCCAAGCCATTGGATCTCAGTTCCAATGACGTAAAAACTAATATAACGATAGCATCTAAGTTGTGGGGTGTACGTGATATTCTATGCCGCTGTCACTTTTGTTCCTAAACTTGCAAAAATACATGTAACTCGTGTCGTTACTTGTCTAACCGCGCAAAGTTTTTGTTCAGAAAAACCATCCTATACTGTAATATCGGAACAACACACGGGGCTCCCACTTGTCATTGATCAAATTTGGACCTAAAACTAACAAATCTAAAAGATGAAATTCGAACTTGCAACCTGGACTACAAAGCATAAGTCGATAGCCTGAAACAACAATGGTTGTTTGCTTTGTCCCATAACTTGATTTTATACAGTATTACGTTGAGTAGAGTAGAGGGAGTGGCTAGTCACCATGTGCATGACCGTTGACTCACTTACTGGCGGGTCCCAGGTCTGCGATCTCTCTCTCCTCTCCATCATCTAACCTTTAGACTCACGAGCACACACGAAGAGTGGCGCTAGCTTGCCATGGTGTTACTATAACTAAAAAAAGCTTGGAAAATAGAAGAATCTCCTAGAACAAGAGATGTTGTGGCTGGTCGAGACAGAGCTAACCACACCTATCCTCCGTGCCACGTTAGCAAGATGAAGGCTAGTGGGGTGTTTTCGACCGACTGGCTGGGTCCCGAGGTTGAACCATAGGTAGTAGTACGTCTGATACAGTATATTTTTACACGCACATTTTTCCTCCGTGCCGAGACGTGGCACACCCTACCGCGTGGTTTCGGGGTCCTCCCTGGTGGTGCACGCATATATTCTTCCTTGCCAAGATGTGGGATGCCCTACCGCGTGTTTTCTAGGTCCTCCTCGGTCGTAGCACTGAAGCAAGTAAATGAGTCGCCAAATCACGAAAGACCACCTTTCCTGCCGAGTACATAAGTGAAGCACGGTGGCTAGCTAGTTGGGCTAGTGCGACCGATTAGCTGGGCCGCCGCCACATTTGTTTTTTCACCCTTTTTTAATCTCCTTGCCGACAGGTAAATTTAAATATCCACCACGCCGTTGCTCTGGTTTTTGGGTGCAGCAGGAGCGGCAGGATTTTTAATTTTTTGATTGACGGGAGCAGGCGCGGCAGGATTTTAAATTTTTTGCTTGACGGGAGCAGGCGCGGCAGCAATTAGTCACAGTGACTCAGCCTGTAAAACCACTGCTCCCTGATGTGAAAAGTCGTCGACAGGTGTTTTCCCATGGTGAAAACCAAAAGATTCACCGTTCTCCTCGGCCGGCTCCCTCCGCCCTCCCATAGATTGCATTGCTTTCAGCCGTTTCGCCCCTTTATCCTCTCCCCATTGCTTCTACCTGGTTCCATGGCAGCGCAGCAGATCACGGAGTCTGAGGTTAGGCGCCTGACACTGGAGCTCCAGGCCAAGGATGCGGAGCTCAGGGCCAACGACGTGGAGCTCCATGAGCTCGAGGAGGAGAGGAGTTCCATGCTCCTCCTTTATGTGCGGGAGTTCACGAAGCTTCAAAAGCGGCAGACGTCCACCACAAAGATGCTAGAGGCCTCGGCGGCGTTGGTGCACAAAGCGGGAGATACGATAGGCTGTCAGGCGAGCCGGCTGGAGCGCGAGCGGGCGGATCGTGACGAGGTCCAGGATCACCTCTGCCACTTGGTGGACCATGATGCCACACATGTGTTGCGGCTGCGCGATGCCTACCGCCGTGCCAGTGCGGCCATGCCGACCGTCGGGCTAAACCCGTTCGACCACCCCATTGACTTCAACGAGCTGCGGCTTCCTGACCTTGTCTCCTTCACCAATATCTCCGAGGAGCTGAGCCATTTTGGTTTAACCGCCTGGAGTTTTAGTTATGTCGACCGCAGGTATGATCAAGGTCTCTGCTGGTTGTCCTACATTCAATGGGATGGACTACCCCTACTGGAAGAATAAGATGCGAATGCATCTTGAGGCAATTGATAACGATCTCTGGTATGTTGTGGAAAATGGTGTTCCCTCAGTCACACCGTCTCTGAATGGTGCTGATGTGAAGAGATTCAAGCAACTCGATTCTCAAGCAAAGAACATCATATGTGGCCATCTGAGTAAAGGGTAGTATGGAAGAGTGAGTGCTCTATAAACTGCTAAGCTTATCTGGGATAGGCTGTCCAAAGTCAATGAAGGAGTCTCAACTCAGCATGACTCTCGATTTGATGTTCTTCGCAATCTCTTCAACCGCTTCAAAAGACTCGACAATGAAAATGTTCAACAAACCTTCGATCGCCTCACTGATATCTCAAATGAGCTTCAAGCACTCGGTGCCACTGACATCACCGACCATGAGGTGGTGAAGGAATTGTATATGAAAGGCATGTACAAAAGCCTCAAAGGGCATCAGACTCTTTGTGATGTGATTAAAAAGCAGATCCTCAACAGGAACCCTAGGAAAGAGTGTATTGCCTTTGAGAGGAAAATCAATGCTGATGGAACATATTGGAAGCCTGAGCAGTACCCCAAAACCTCATGGGTTGCTGCAAAGGGACCTCCAGTAGATCCATCCAATCTATCTGGTTTACATGTGATTCTCCTCATTCTGCTGATGAGTCATTTGACTCCAACTATAAATTATTCAAAAATCAGAATGGTGAAGTATTTGCTTGGCACTAACTGCAGGAACGGTTCCCCTATGAAGAAAAGTTGGGTTCCCAAAAGGTGCCTTGAAAATCTTCAGGTGAATGTCATCATGACACCACCTGTGAAGAACAGGAACCCTAGATCAAATTCTTCATATGGATCCAAGTTCTCATACGGATCAAATTCCTCAAGAGGATCAACGTCCTCATATGAACATCATCGTGCTAACTCCTCTGTTTCGCAGGGAAGATTTAAGGGCTGTGAATATGAGCATTATTCTTCTAATCATTATGTTCATAAGTCCTCGAAGAATTTCTCTGCTTATTCATATGCTTATCCTAACTCTTCTTATGAGAAACGAAGTGGACTGGCTTCTATGCCACCTTTCTCGTATGGAGCTCGCAGAGTGATGAACTCTTTGCCACCCCTTCAGATGTGGGTTGTGAAGAAAAAGAACTAATTTCTTCTACAGGGCCAGGTCTCCAGACGTGCTTAAACATCTGAAGAAATTGCTCGAGACCTGAAATTGCCTGAAAGGACGCAGGCTAATCATGAAGAAATGAATCCTCATTTCTCATGTCCTAATACTGCTTTATCTGTTTTATTGCTTGATGAAATTGATCTGATGAAATTGATGTCATATTCTTCACTGATGAAGTATATGAGTTCGTAAGCTGCACTAATTCATCTGCAGGATGATCAACCCAAAGCAAATGAGTGGGTCCTCGATAGCGGATGTACAAATCACATGACTGGTGACAAGAATCTATTGATGGATGTTCCCTTATCTCCATCGCATCTGAAGCATATCATCTTCGCTGACAAAGGAAAAAGTCAGGTATTGGGTCTAGGTAAGGTTGCGATCTCAAAGGATCGACACATGGACAAAGTCATGCTTGTCGAGTCCTTAGGATACAACCTCATGTCTGTCTCAATGCTTTGTGATCTTGATATGGTTGTTGTCTTTGGCAAGTATCATTGTGTTGTGATCATGTAAGCTGACAATTCCAAAGTCTTTGAAGGCTTTAGGAGAGGAGACTTGTATATTGTTGATTTCTCTACAGGACCTCAACCAGCTGTATGTCTACTTGCAAAAGCTTCAGAAGGCTGGCTATGGCATCGACGACTTGGTCATGCTGGCATGAGGAATCTGCACACTTCATGAAGAAGAAGCATGTCATTGGCATTGAGAATGTCAAATTCCTCAAGGATCACTTGTGTGGAGCATGTGAAGCTGGAAAGATGACCAAGTCCAAACATCCAGCAAAGACAATCATGACTACAACTCGACCATTTGAATTGCTTCACATGGATCTCTTTGGTCCTAATCATTATTCTGCAGTTACAAATGATGCATCTCTATATGGCTTTGTTATTGTTGATGATTACTCTCGTTACACATGGGTGCATATTGTCACTTACAAACATGAGGTGCAGGAAGTCTTCAAATGATTTTCCTCGAGGGCTTCAACCAACTTGGGTGTGAAGATCAAGCACATCAGAAGTGACAATGTAACTGAGTTCAAGAATTCTGGTCTTGATGACTATCTTGATGAACTTGGTATTACTCATGAGTTATCTGCTCCTTATACTCCTCAGCAGAATGGCGTCGTGGAGTGCAAGAACAGGACTCTTGTTGAGATGGCTCGCACTATGCTTGATGAATACAAGACGCCTCATCGTTTCCGGATTGAGGCAATTGATACTGCATGCCACATCATCAACAGGGTATATCTTCACAAATTCTTCAAGAAGACTGCTTATGAACTCCTCACTGACAAGAAACCCAATGTGAGTTATTTCAAAGTCTTCGGTGCTAAATGCTGGTTTAGAGATCCCTATCACAACTCAAAATTTGCACCGAAAGCACATGAGGGTTTTATGCTTGGTTACGGAAAGGACTCGCACACCTACAGAGTCTTCAACAACGTTCTCCACAAAGTTGTTGAAACTATAGATGTGCGGTTCAATGAAACTAATGGCTCGCAAAGAGAGCACCTACCTTCTGTGTTAGATGAACAGTCACCTGAGGAAACTGTCAAATTCAAGGCTACTGAGGATGTGATTCCTACCGAAGAATCTGTTGAAGAAATCATTCCAGAACGTGAAGAACGTCATGCTGATGCACCTGAAGAAAATGGTGCTGAAGAAAATGCTGATCAAATTCCCTGACAACAACCTGCTCATCCTCGCGTTGCAAACAAAGTGCAGATTGAAAAAATCATCAGCGATATCAACATTCCAGGTCCTCTCACACGCTCAAAAGCTTCACATTTTTCTAACTTTTGTGGGCACTTTGCTTTCGTCTCTATAACACAGCCCACTAAGGTAGATGAAGCATTTCTGGAGCCTGAGTGGATTCAAGCTATGCAAGAAGAATTACATCAGTTCGAGCTCAACAATGTCTGGGAACTGGTTAACGTCCAGATCCTCGCAAGCACAATATCATTGGCACAAAGTGGATTTACCGCAACAAGCAAGATGAAAACGGCCTTGTGGTGAGGAATAAGGCACGGCTTGTAGCTCAAGGCTACACACAGGTTGAAGGAAATGATTTCGACGAAACTTGTGCACCTGTTGCTAGACTTGAGGCTATTCGCATATTACTTGCTTATGCTAACCATCATGATATAACTTTATATCAAATGGATGTGAAAAGTGCATTCCTCAATGGTAAGCTTGAGGAAGAAGTATATGTTGCTCAACCCCTAGGTTTTGAAGATCCAAAGCATCCTGACAAAGTCTTCAGACTCAATAAGGCCCTCTATGGCCTCAAGCAGGCCCCTCGGGCGTGGCATGATACTTTGAAGGAATTCCTCGTGAAGAAAGGCTTCAAACCCAGTTCACTTGACCCTACTCTTTTCACTAAATCTTATGATGGTGAATTGTTTGTGTGCCAAATATATGTTGATGATATTATCTTTGGTCAGATTGACCAACGTTATAATCGAATTTGGTTATATGATGAGGGAGAATATGAGATGTCTATGATGGGAGAATTGAAATTCTTCTTAGGTCTTCAAATTAAAACAACAGAATGGCATATTCATATCTCAGGAGAAATACCTCAAGGATGTACTGAGGAAATTCGGCATGCAAGATTGCAAAGGGGTCAAAATCCCTATGCCCACAAATGGCCATCTATGAACTGATGAAAATGGTACTGACTTCGATCAAAAGATATACCGCTCCATGATTGGCTCTTTATTGTATTTATGTGCATCTAGGCCAGATATTATGCTTAGTGTTTGCATGTGTCCCTGATTTCAAGCTACACCTAAGGAATCACACCATAAGGCTGTGAAACACATTCTTCGATATCTAGCTCACACACCAACACTTGGACTATGGTACCCCAAGGGCTCAGCTTTTGATCTCATCGGATATTCAGACTCTGACTATGCTGGTGATCATGTGGACCGCAAGTCAACATCTGGCACATGCCATTTCCTGGGACGATCTTTGGTCTGTTGGTCCTTGAAGGAATAGAACTGCGTATCACTGTCTACTGCTAAAGCTGAGTACATTGCTGCTGGTTCTTGCTGTGCTCAACTGTTATGGATGAAGCAAACTCCCAAGGACTACGGTGTCAACATGAAGAATGTGCCTCTCTACTGTGAAAATGAGAGTGCAATCAAGATTGCTCACAACCCAGTTCAACACTCGAAGACAAAGCACATTCAGATTCGTCATCATTTTCTTCGTGATCATGTGTGGAAGGGCGACATCTCTATCGAGCATGTACGAACTGAAGAACAGCTAGCCGATATATTCACAAAGCCCTTGGATGAGAAGAGATTTAGTAAGTTGAGGTGTGAGCTAAATATCCTAGAATCTTCGAATGTTCTTTGAAAAGGACACTCATCCTAACACTTATGCAAAATTTATGACTTAGATGTGCAACACATGAAGAAAACGTTTTTCTTGAATCTATGAAGACTAACACTCTAAGTGTGAAGAAATTAACGAGTAATTTGATTCTCCAAACCCTACGACAATTGTATGCGGTGTCTGAAATCAACATTCTTATACGGTGGGTCACGCCACCACCAAAAGTTGAAAATCTTCAATTTGAGTTTTTCCTCAGCGTTAAATTTGCTCACTTGTTCAATTTCTTCAACTTTGCAATGTCTTCACCATTTCCATCGTTTTTCTTCATTGGCTATATATATATATATATATATATATATATATATATATATATATATATATATATATATATATATATATATATATATATATATATATCTGAGTTTATGTCCTCTACAAAGATTCACTTATTGCTAATTCTTCATGTTGCATTTTCTACTAAGTGAATGTGATCGGACCATTCCCCCTCTATGCTAAACTCAACCCAGTCTATTCACAATTTCTTCATGTGCGTTCTATTTGGAACACGTTGAGAGTCTTCACTGTGTCCTTGTCAGCTGAAGAATTTGCGAACGTAACGTAAAAACTTATCTTACCTAAATTTTTGACTGTTGCCGCCTAAACCGTTCCACATTCCATGATAATACTTATCTATTCACCCACGATCTTACACGATCGCCACCTCTCGGTACGTGGGTGACACATGTCAAGCAAATGAGAAGGGCAGGGGCACGTTCGTCCAATTTCCTCGGGAAAACAGTTTTTCACTTCGGCTATAAATACACCTCCACTTCCTCACTTTGTTTTTACTCTGCTTGACCTCTCTCCCGCTCGAGCTTGTCAAACCCTAGTGCTGCCGCTACTTCCATCATCGCCGGTGAGGAAGGGCTTCACTGCCTCGACCTCGTCGCCGTCGTACTCGCGCCGGCTGCAGATTTCTTCACTAAGCTGCCGCCGTAGCTGTCCTCCTCAGCCAAGTTAGGGCGTGGAAGATCTGAACTGACGAGCTTCACATCTACACTTCCCAGTTAGTCGTGTTCTTCATCAAGGCGTTCCTCGAAGAAAAGTTGCACACCTCTTCAGAGAATTCTGTTGTTCATATTCCTCAGCTGAAGAAAATGGCTGACGGTAAAAAGCCACAGAAGGGAGGAAAAAGGCCTGAGATCAATACTGCTTTCGAGATCCCTGATGACATATACAAGGATTATAGCACTCCTGATGAGGCCAAGTTTGGCAAGGAGGACAAAAATCAGCGCAAGGTGCACATACAAAGGATAGAGAGGAGATGGGCACGGGAATGGAGGGAGTACAGATATGTAACTCCCAAGTATATGAAGAAATTCGCTCTAAATCCTCCATGCCCAAGACCTTCATTGGCACCTGGCCAAGAAGCTGATCCCACCAGCCTCAAGCATGGTGAGGACTATCCTGATGAATGGGCCAAGCTAGCCAAAATAGCTAAGGAAGCAGTGAGGAAATTTAATGAAGACTCTGCTGCTGCTACCACTGTTGAGGCCTCTACAAGCAAGCCAAAGAAGGCCATGTCAAAGAAGCCTGCTCATAAGCCAAGTGCTTCACCCCAAATTCCCTCACGGCCAAGTTCCTCAGCAATGCCCTCACGGCCAGATTCTTCAAAGTCCTCATGGCCAACTCCAAAGTCCTCAGCTCCTCCGCCAAAGTCCTCAGCACCTCTGACAAAATCCTCAGCACCTGTGCATCTCGCCACGTGCCAAAGGACAACATGCATCTCTATTGCCTCAGGAGCTTCTGCTTGTTCTTCAGCTCCACCAAATTCATCAACTGGCCCCTCTTTGCTGAAGAAAAAGGCCACTGCTGGACGAGGTTCTCGACCAAGTCCTCACAAGAAGCAGGTCGCCTTTCAAGTGCCGTCTGATGAAGATGAAGCTGATGATGAAGAACTTGTTGAAATCATCAGAGACAGGCAGCTCAAGGCCGCTAGAGCCAAAGGCACAAATGTGCCTCTACTTCTGGATCCAAAATTGATCCTTGATTACATTGATCTCTGGCACAAGGACCCCAACACTCCTATGCCTAACTTCAAGTTGACTCCTGGCCAAAGTCATATGCTGACTGCCTTTATTCAGGAAGAAAAATGGAAATTTGAAAAGGCCAGGCAGTTGAAGAAAGCGCAGTATGATGACCCACAAGTATAGGGGATCTATCGTAGTCCTTTTGATAAGTAAGAGTGTCAAACACAACAAGGAGCAGAAGGAAATGTTAAGCGGTTTTCAACAAGGTATTCTCTGCAAGCACTGAAATAATAGGTAACAGATAGTTTTGTGATAAGATAATTTGTAACGAGCAACGAGTAACAAAAGTAAATAAAGTGCAGCAAGGTGGCCCAATCCTTTTTGTAGCAAAGGACAAGCCTGGACAAATTCTTATATAGAGAAAAGCGCTCCCGAGGACACATGGGAATTATCGTCAAGCTAGTTTTCATCACGTTCATATGACTCGCGTTAGGTACTTTGATAATTTGATAGTGGACCAGTGCTTGGGTGCTGTTCTTACTTGAACAAGCATCCCACTTATGATTAACCCCTATTGCAAGCATCCGCAACTACAAAAGAAGTATTAAGGTAAACCTAACCATAGCATGAAACATATGGATCCAAGTCAGCCCCTTACGAAGCAACCCATAAACTAGGGTTTAAGCTTCTGTCACTCTAGCAACCCATCATCTAATTATTACTTCCCAATGCCTTCCTCTAGGCCCAAACAATGGTGAAGTGTCATGTAGTCGACGTTCACATAACACCACTAGAGGAGAGACAACATACATATCATCAAAATATCGAAAAAATACCAAATTTGCATGACTACTAATAGCAAGACCTCTCCCATGTCCTCAGGAACAAACGTAACTACTCACAAAGCATATTCATGTTCATAATCAGAGGAGTATTAATATGCATAAAGGATCTGAACATATGATCTTCCACCAAATAAACCAACTAGCATCAACTACAAGGAGTAATCAACACTACTAGCGACCTACAGGTACCAATCCCAGACATAGAGTCAAGAATTGGATACAAGTGATGAACTAGAGTTTGAGAGGAGATGGTGCTGGTGAAGATGTTGATGGAGATTGGCCCTCTCCCGATGAGAGGAGTGTTGGTGATGACGATGGCGATGATTTCCCCCTCCCGGAGGGAAGTGTCCCCGGCAGAACAGCTCTGCCGGAGCCCTAGATTGGTTCCGCCAAGGTTCCTCCTCGTGGCGGTGGAGTCTCGTCCCGAAAGCTTGCTTATGATTTTTCTTCAGACGAAAGACTTCATATAGCAGAAGATGGGCACCGGAGGGCCAACAGGGGGCCCATGAGGCAGGGGGCGCGCCCAGGGGGGCAGGGCGCGCCCCCACCCTCGTGGCCAGGGTGTGGGCCCCCTCTGGTATTCCTTCCGCTCAATATTTTTTATTATTTCCAAAAATAACTTTCGTGGAGGGCGGGCGTCGGGCACGCGCTCGTCCTTCTATCCGACGAGGAAGACGACATGAGGAGCTGCGGCGGGCTGGGCCGTGCTGGGCCGGTTTGTGGCGCCACGTAAGGCCCAGGTACTAACTCTCTCTCTCTCTCTGTTATTTTTATTTCAGTTTTCTATTTTGTTCTGTTTTGTTTTGATTTAGTAAAAATACTAAACCATCTGATAAAATGCTGAAAATAACTGTGTGCACTTGTGAAATTATTCCCAACAGCCCTCAAGTAGTTTCAGAATTATTAGAGCATTTACAATATTTATAGGATTTAAATGCCCTAATTCAAATACAATATGAGTTAATTCAAAAATCCAGAAATGATCTAAGAATATATTCATCATTTTTGGCAGAGGTTTCCACCTTAACCAGAAATCATGAACTTTTCTTAGGAACATTTTGGGTTTATTGAAAAGATTTTATGGTTGACCCTATTTGATTTAATTCTGGTGCTAGGGTTGGTCAATCCCCATTTCAACTTAAATAAAATTTAAACATGATGCAACAAGATGCAAACACCAGGCAGTACCAGAAGGTAGGGATGTGACAACTCACCCCCACTAAACAAGAATCTCGTCCCGAGATTCAAGACGTGAGGTAAGAAGACAGAGGGGACACTAGCTAACACGATCTTCATGATCCAGGTTGCACTTCATAAGAACGTTGATTCGATCATCATCTTGATCTTGACATCTTGCTTTGAGAACTTCATCCAACATGACAACGAGAAGAAAGGGAGAATTTTAGAAGAACCAATCTTCTTGAGGTTCGAGAAACTTAGGATCATATTAATGATCACAAGATCAACTCACGGAATGAGACGTAGAAACATCTCTGGAGCTGATAGGCAAAACATGTAACAGGAGGGACGGCAGAAACAATTTGACGAGGGTTTCAAAGTAGCGAGGAAACAATTACCATGATCCCATAACGGGGCACCTTGGGGAAGGTGACTCGTAGAATTTCCCTTAAGTGGCAAAAAGAATTACTTTTTATACATAGGTCATTGAAACTCTTCATACCAGCCTGAGGCAATTCACAATTGATTGTTTGAAAGAATTCAAAGGAGAGGCATACTCGGTTTGGAAAGGAAACTAAGGTTATAGAACAACTCGGCAAATGGAAGGCACATTCCAGTTGATACCAAGGGTATAACCTAGAGACTGAGCGTGCTCTCAAGAACTTGAGCATTTCCATATTCATCAGGGTCTTACCATCATCCGTGCCGAGGATCCTGGCAACACATCTTACTACCATGATGAATAGTGATGGTCAATGCAGATGCAAAGGAAGACAACACTTTCTCAGATTTCACCTTAGCGAGGCCAAGGAAACGAGATCTGGATGATCGACCGAGAGACACTTAGCACTCTGCTTCTAATGTTCTCCTTGACACTACTACAAAAAGGGCTATAGATGGAATGGCCACTAATGGCGCACCTATCATGTGGTGCGCCATTACTATATTCTAATGGCGCACCATGTCTCGATGCGCCATTAGTAGTTTTAAAAAAAAACATAAAAAAAATTGTTACTAATGGCGCACCATGTCCGCCATGCGCCATTAGTAGTTGACATAGTAATGGCGCACCACATCCGCCGTGCGCCATTAGTAGTTTTGAAAAAAAAGTAAAAAAAATAAAAAAAATATTTGTTACTAATGGCGCACCATGTCTCGGTGCGCCATTACTAGTTTTAACTAGTAATGGCGCACCACATCCGCCGTGCGCCATTAGTAGTTTTGAAAAAAAAGTAAAAAAAATAAAAAATATTTGTTACTAATGGCGCACCATGTCTCGGTGCGCCATTACTAGTTTTAACTAGTAATGGCGCACTGCCCACTGGTGCGCCATTACTAACTTGCCCCAACACCGAATGCACCCCCGTGGATCGCCTTTTCAGTTAAAAAAAATAAAAGAAAATGATGGAAATGTCAAAAAATAAAAGAAAATAAGTTTCCCATGTGATATGTGGTCTGGAAAAAATGGGCATAACTTTTGCATACGAACTCGGATGAAAAAGTTTTTTATATGAAAAATCATCTACTCGAAAAGTTACATCCAAATTTAACAGGGGGAACCCCGTTAAACATTTTCAAAATCCCAAAAAACCTAACAGAAAAAATTTACAGGGCTTTCAAGATCTAGAGGCAAAAAAATTCAAAAAATTTCAAACTTACTAGTGGCGCACCGTGGATGTGGTGCGCCACTAGTAACAGAAAAAAATTGGTTTTGATTTTTTTTTCAAAAAATGATACGTAATATGAACGGGAAGTTTGAAATATTTTTCAAAATTTCATCATAGTCATGAACATGAACAAAGTCCTAGACATCAACAAGGTATAATATCAACAAGTGCCTGTGAAGTGAGCTGTTGCTGGTGTTGGATAGAACTCTGAAGTTAAGCGTGCTTGGGCTGGAGTAGTGTGAGGATGGGTGACCTATCGGGAAGTTTGACCACGGAGTGCGATTTGACCTGAGATTAAGCATATTGACCCGAGATTAAGCCATAGTGAACTGAGATTAAGAAAAAAAAGAAAAAAATTGAAAAAAAATTTGAAAAAAAAATTTGGAAAAAAATTTAAAAAAAAATTGAAAAAATATTGTTACTAATGGCGATTCTATAGGTGCGCCATTAGTATACCGTATACTAATGGCGCACCATGGGTTATTCTAATGGCGCACCAAAATGCGCCATTAGTATACCAGATACTAATGGCACACCACAGGTGTGCCATTAGTAAAAAATACTAGTGGCGTGGTACTAATGGTGCACCGGTAGTGCGCCATTAGTAGGCTTTTTTCTAGTAGTGTGATGTTCTAGCTACCACGATCATGCTTAAAAGCATCGACATGGCCATCAAGTAAAGGTCGGACTTCGGGAGCACAAAATTCATAAGGATCAACTTCTAGAATAAGTCATGCGAGATCCTCATGGGAGGTGAGCAAACGGTTTAATAAAGATACTACAACAATAGTGCTTCCAGCTAGGTGCGTCCACTTCACTGGGACCTATATCATAGTTCTTGGAAGAGGTTCCAACCATCATATCTGCCTGAGATTCAGATCTGGTTGGTAATAGAATATTTCAGACAACATGTCTGGAAAAGAAAGTTTGCAACACAAACCGACGAGATAATGTTGCGAGATTCTCGGGAAATGAACTACGGTAGTAAGCTCCAAAACATGAGCTGGTTGTGCTACACGCATGTGAATATGTTGTCCAGGACAAACATGATCACAGAATAGTCTTACAATAAAACACTACCGAGTTCTGGTTGGGAACCATCATTGAGGATGTCGGAATTTTGCGCATGAACTAGTATTCGCACAACAACTCCTTTTCCTCGAACAAATCAATCAGTGGCTTGGGGTGCTAGGGATGCATATAGAATGAAGGTTGCAAGTCTCCAGACCACAGAATACTTCGCACATATGCATGACTGACTTGGGATGATTCCAGAGGAAGCAAAACTAACTTTCTCGGATTCACGACGGCAACTTTCACCAATTGCACATGAACTAGAGGTAGTCACTTCTTTCCTCCAAACATATGCTTCATGAACGAAACACGAATAAATGCTTACACAAGTTTCCAACACTAGCTTGATGTCCAACAAAATCATGGAGAAGACAAGAATGTTGTCGATGGGCTCAACAATAATTCATCAAGATCTCCATAAAATGGAATTCCAAGACTATGTGAACAAGGTGATAGCATTGGTCAGACCCAAAGATATAATGGTGTATGCTCGAGGAAACAACCATGAGTAAGACAACATT
Source organism: Aegilops longissima (assembly GCA_021605205.1). Classification (NCBI taxonomy): domain Eukaryota; kingdom Viridiplantae; phylum Streptophyta; class Magnoliopsida; order Poales; family Poaceae; genus Aegilops; species Aegilops longissima. The sequence goes on along the minus strand of CM038680.1, from coordinate 180,993,978 downwards.
ACGAATATCGTTGGTTCTGATTTCATTTGACGTTAGCCCATACTCAAGTCAAAGATTGGTTACGACAATAGCACCAACAATTGATCACGAGGATCAATCGATGAAAATGTCATCTTTCTTCAACACACACACACACACACACACACACACAGAAGATATCCCTTAGAGATGAACTAAGTTAAGCAAAGCTTTTACCTTCCAACTCTCCAAGTTGTTGTCTAGCTCAACCAACTAGCTCAGGGATATCCAACATGGATTCTTGGAGAAAGGATGGTTTATAAGAATACCAACTTGATCACGAGCTCGACATAGCGGTCAGGTGACAACCTGGTGATACTTTTGAGAAGATATACGGAAAATCACAAACCGCCGATATGTTACTAAGCTCGCGAACAATCTTGCTTTTCAGGGCAAGACGATATGATCACAAGAGCGAGGGATTGGCACAATCCTAACTTATTGACCGAAGAGTGCACCGGAAATAAGGACTAGGTAGCACAATCAGTCTTAGAATGATGATCCAGGATCCTACATGCTAAGAATGAAATTGTTGTCCATTAAACTACCAAGCAACAGAGTTGCTAGAAGTATAGATTGCACACATCACGTTTCACTTGTCGGCATTCCGGTTACAATAACATGGGAACCAAGGAATGAAGAATGATGGCAAGAAGTATTATTGCGTCAAGAATTCATAAGAGGTGGTGCAATTCTCATGACACTCTTGACATAAAGATGGTAACACTCCAAGGTAGAGCAGAGCAAAAGCTGGATTGGCATTTTGGTCCGCGGAACACAATTGCTTTGACCCAATCCTAGATATGGATGAGGTTCTGGAGTTTGTTTCTCCTATTCATTCTGAAATAGAACGGCTTGACGGACCACAAGGATAGTACGCATCGAAGAACACGAATGCACGACATAAACTTGACTATCAACTGATAGACGAAGGTCAGAAGACAACTAAAGAGGGACAACTCAAAGGAACATATGTTTTTCTGAGTTGTGGATGCATGGATCAGTATGCCGAACAAATTCATCATATTTCTTCCAGATAACCCATGCAGAAAGGTTGAACTGGTAGAGTCGCAATATAGAATGGAGAACCCATCGAGAGCACTCTTGTTGTGATCTCTTGGTTTAAGGAACTTCTGCCAAGGATGGTTCATGGTATTTAGAAGAATGATATACCACGGACCTCGAAGACTATCGCAAAAGTTACTACTATCCTAAAGGTACGAGCAACACTATCAACACGAGGTAAGTAGATTGGAATCTTGGGCTCAGAAACCCAGGAGTAGAATGCCTACTAATTAAGTGACATCACGGGATGCTTTCAAGAATGATGGCCAGAGTCATCACATTGGGACACTAAACATGGCTAAACTACTAGGTGATCCCCTAAGACACCTAGGGTCATAATAATAGCTCCAACATATACGTCAAGGCAATAGAGTACCTCAACTCACTGATTAGTGTGGTTAATCTGGCCCAAAGGATCATCGGGAACGGAAGGAGGGATTTGCAAATGCATCAGACTATTTAGAAACCTGGGATGACTCGGGCAGCATAACGGCTGTAAATGCTCGAAAAGATTTGAGACATCCTACAAAAATGGTGGCATAACCACTCAACATCACAAAATCAAGGTTCTGAAGCCATCTATGAACACACGAAAGTAGTAGGAACCGAACTGAAGCTTAGAACCATAAATCCTATAGGTCTACGGATTAGTAACACGTGATCCTAATAGAAAGAAGAGAAAGCCTAGTTCTTTAACCCCGTAGGAAAAATAAGATGACTTAGATCAGAAGGGCATAAGGTAAAAGGAGTAAAAAGAGCCTTACGTTCCATCCCACAATCAATTCCCTTATATAACTAAAGAATTTCTAGACTCAACTTCGACCAGTTTGGCTTGGTAATCCTACAGGCAGTCAAGCTCTGATACCAAAGCTGTCAGGACCCCGATTCCAAGTCACATCGATCTAGCCGATAACACCTCATATTACTTTGCGGCCTCACGCACAGTATTCCCACGGGTGTCGCCTTACCATGGCCCAGGACCGTTTGTGCATTTTGGCTCACGTATATGATAGTGTCGCTAGCATCCATATGATAGGGAACCCGGGCCGACATGACTAGTCGTGAACCCAAAGTGGCACTAACTTACGGGACAGCATACATGAATCAACATCGAGCATGTCGGTCGCCAGCTGCGCGAATCCGGCTGTAGCACTGGCTAACAGGACTCGTGAACCGGGCTGTAGCAGGCTAGGCAGACTCGGATGTCACCGCGTGACATTTCAAGGGATAGACACATGAACGGTGAATCACATGCCGTCTGGCCAAGTGTTCCGGAGCAAGAGTGCCGGGCTAGCAGGACTCGTGAACTGGGTCAGAAGGACTACTACGGCTCATGGAAGCACAAGACTACATTTCCCCATAAGAGAGGCTACCAAGGATAAACAACTAGTTTGTCGGATCCCACACATACCAAGCATTTCAATCATACACACAATATGATCGATATGTGTAAATACAACATGGCATCACAGCAAAACTCTATGACTCAAAGTATTTATTCAATGGGCTCCGACGAGCGAGATATTACAAACATGGGTCTCATGACCCAACATTCAGAGCATACAAGTCAAAGCACAAATGGAAGCTTAACATGTCTGAGTACAGACATGTACAAATGGAAAAGGCTGAGAAGCCTGACTATCCACAAGACCCTCCCAAGGGTACAAGATCGTAGCTGAGGTAACAAGCTAAACGTCAAGTCCACGAGAACTACTAGCTAGACCAAGTCTCTCCGCAAAAACATAAGATAGGCAAACGTGAGTACAAATGTACCCAGCAAGACTTACATCAGAACTAACTACATATGCATCATTATGAACAAAGGGGTGGTGGAGTTTGACTGCAGCAAGCCAGCTTTGACTCGGTGGCTATCCTGAACTACGACTGCAAGCAACTCTTTTGAGGTGGCGCACACGAGTCCACATATTCACCATATCAATACATCACTATGGATCCGCTCCCGTCTCCCAACGAGAACGCCATCCACCGCACTCACGCTTATCTTGCGCATTTTAGAGTATCCACTTCAAGTTATCTATGAACTGTACAGGAAACCCAGAAGTCCTTTACCGCAGACACGGCTATTCGAATAGATAATGTTAACCCTGCAGGGGTGTACCTCTTCACACACGCTCTCACCACTTATCGCCGTTTACATGACATGTACTCGGCAACCTTCAAGCGGAAGCCCAGCGAGGGTGTCGGCCACGACCGACTAACCACACAAGTCTCTCGTCCCGTGTTTATCGCCTATTCGGTTCCATCCGCAAGGAGATCCGCCGGTGTCGCCACGACCCCAAACGATGTGTGCAGGGTTCCCAAGCCCACCTCGACGGGTGGAACTACGCTTGGTACACCGTGCCATGGTGCCTAGTCTGTCCCAAGCCCACCTGTACCGGGTGCCACTTGGTAGACTACTAACACTACCTACAAACACCAGAAACTAGTTGCAACTCCTGGACAGAGATCATGTTGATTAATAAGTCGAGAGAGGTCGAGTTACCAGAACCCAATGTGTGGTAGTAACTGTTCATGGATCACAAACACAGAATCAGTTCCTGAGTACGGCTTCAATGAGACAACCCACCATGTACTCCTACATGGCCTCTCACCGCTACCTTTACCAAATCATGTTCACACACTTAGCTCACACACAATAGGACATGTTTCACAACATTCCAATTCATCCTCGATGAATCAGACCTGACTCAACTCTAAGCAATAGCAGGCATGACAAACAAGCATGAATGAGTAGGCACATCAGGGCTCAAACAACTCCTACTCATACTAGTGGGTTTCATCTATTTACTGTGGCAAAGACAGGTCATGCAGAGGATAAGGGCTTCAACTACCGCAGCATGTAACAGTTGAATCATTGTTGTCCTAATGCAGTAAAATAGAGGAGGAGCGAGAGAGTGGGATTGTATCAGAATGAACAAGGAGGTTTTGCTTGCCTGGCACTTCTGAAGATAGTAATAGTTCTTCATCGGTGTCATCGAACTCATCGTCGAAACAACGTCTACTGAGGGGGGGGGGGGACAAACACCGGCAACAGAGAAAGAACACAATCAATGCAATGCAACAATATGATGCATGAGTGTGACATGGCAATATGCTGTGATTTGAGCTAATGCAACTAGCAACCAGATTAAATGAAGTTGGTTTGAATCAAAGATTCAAATTCAACTCCATATGTGATTTCTTAAATGCCATTTAATTTAATTGTCCTAAACATTTGTCATCAGTTGTTCTAACATGCATGAAAATTGTACAGATGGATAGATTGGATTTTTCTGATTATTTTTCATATGTAAATCATTTCATTTGGAGTTACAGTTGATTTTCTATGAATTTTAGAAGTTTTGAACATTTTCTGGAATTCCTGAATAAGAATAAATCCAGTAAATGATTTATTGCGTAAGCACTGCGTCACTGTGACATCAGCAGGTCAACAGGCGTTGTTGCAGGTCAAACCTGACCAGTGGGGTCCACTGGTCAGAGACTAGGGCTGGTTAGTGCCGCTGACATGTGGGCCCAGTCAACGGCCACGTCAGCTTGGTCAAAGCTGACGCGTGGGGCCGCTGTTGTTAATTAAAACTAGACAGGAAATGAACTATGGTTAGTTAGGCAATGGGGCCCAGCTGTCAGTGACTGTGGTGGGTAATTAGCAGTATGATTAGGCACTAATTAAGCCGGCCACGTCAGCGGTTAACCGCCGGTGGCACACAGACGTGGCGGCGTCGCTCGTTCCGGTGACTCCGACGACGGGAGGAGGCGGGGTGGGCCTCTACGGCTGCGGCGCGATGGGGCGGATCGGGTGGTAGCCGTGGGCGGTGCCGGGGCGGTCAGAAACAGTAACGGCGGCGAGCGAGGCGGCGTTCGGAGCTCGGGTGGGTCCGGGGTTAGCGCTGCGGCTTGCAAACGAGCCGGCTGTCGCGCTAGTTTTGCTCTACGGGACGTTGCGAGTGCAACGGTCGCACGCGCGGGACCAAAAGGTCACCGGGGCTTCGCCGGCGATGAACCCGTCCGGCGGCGGCTACGGTAAGCAAGGGGCGACGGCTACGATGACCAAACGGAAGCGGGGCTAGGGTAGAAATGACCGGGGGCTCACCACGGTCACGAAGAGATGCTCGGCGGGCTCGGGGCAGGCCAGACGGCGACGAATCGACAACGGCAATCCTCAGTGGCCGAGGAGGGGAACAACGTTGCTGGCAACATCCAGGGCTTCCGGCGCCTTCTGTCTTGGTGAGGAGGAAGAGGGGGACGAGACGGGGCTTCTTGGCGCTTCGGCGAGGCGAGGGGAGCACGGTGGCTGCTGCAATCGGCATCGGCGGCGATGGTGGCATGTCGGTGGTGCTGCGGGAGAGAGCAGAGGAGAAGGAGGGATCCAGGGAGAGTGAGAGAGGGTCGAGGGCTGCGTGGCGCTCGTCTAGAGCCGTCCAAGAGGAACCAGGCAGGCAGGGAGGGAGGAGGTGGCCTAGGTGTGGGCGTGCGGGCGTCGGGCACGCGCTCGTCCTTCTGTCCGACGAGGAAGACGACAGGAGGAGCTGCGGTGGGCTGGGCCGTGCTGAGCCGGTTGGTGGCGCCAGGTAAGGCTCAGGTACTAACTCTCTCTCTGTTATTTTTATTTCAGTTTTCTATTTTGTTCTGTTTTGTTTTGATTTAGTAAGAATACTAAACCATCTGATAAAATGCTGAAAATAACTGTGGGCACTTGTGAAATTATTCCCAACAGCCCTCAAGTAGTTTCAGAATTATTAGAGCATTTAAAATATTTATAGGATTTAAATGCCCTAATTCAAATAAAATATGAGTTAATTCAAAAATCTAGAAATGATCTAAGAATATATTCATCATTTTTAGCAGAGGTTTCCCCCTTAACCAGAAATCATGAACTTTTCTTAGGGACATTTTGGGTTTATTGAAAAGATTTTATGGTTGACCCTATTTGATTTAATTTTAATGCTAGGGTTTGTCAATCCCCATTTCAACTTAAATTAAATTTAAACATGATGCAACAAGATGCAAACACCAGGCAGTACCAGAAGCTAGGGATGTGACACCGATCGCTCATCTCGGTGGTACCGAAACGTTGCGAAGGGAAACAGAGAGATTACAATCCCATCTCGGTGAGACCGAGATCCCTATCGGTGAGACCGATTTGCCTAGGGTTTGTGGCAGTGGCTATGACAACTGAACTCGGTGGCGCCGGGTAGAAAGAATCGGTAGGGCCGAGTTTGACTTTTGGTTTAGGTCATATGTGGATATGAGAAAGTAGTTGAGGGTTTTGGAGCATATCACTAAGCACTATAGAGCAAGAAACTCATTAAGCAACACCTCATCCCTCCTTGATAGTATTGGCTTTTCCTATAAACTCAACGTGATCTTGGATCACTAAAATATAAAATGTAGAGTCTTGAGCTTTTGAGCTTGAGCCAATCCTTTTATCCTTAGCATTTTGAGGGATCCACTTTTCTCATCCATGCCATGCCATCCATTGAGCTTTTCCTGAAATATTCATCTTGGAATGATGTTAGCTCAATGAGCTATATGTTGTTAGGAATTACCGAAACCCCCTAGGGATAGTTGCACTTTCAGTGTGCCACTGCTGCACACGTTGAACAACTCCGGCTGTGTCGAGAAACTTATGGTACGAGCTGTTTTCTGTTATATATATTGTTCATAAACTCTTGCTTATACACAATTTTACAGTTGTGATCTTCTTGAAACAGAAACTGCCCAGTTCTATTGTTCCTATACAAATGCCTGACCATGGTCGGGTCAGACTTGCGCTTGGTCATAGCATGATGTTTATGTCGACCTACTCCATTCCCCTTGGGGGTGAAAAGATACTTATTCATGGGTGGTCTCAAATAATGAAGGCCCGTCCATCTTGGAGAATAGGACAGAAGGTTATGTTCATGTTTTTCCATGGATCTAAAGCGAATATCCTGTTTATTGACCACATTGTGAGTTGAAGCCGCTTTCAGAAGGTTGTGGATGCGCGGGGTAGTGCCTGGGCCTTGTCCTAGGGGTTGGTTGCCTCACCCTTGGTTAACTGTAGGCAAAGTAGCACTGTTCGAGGCATGCTTTGTATGGTTGAACCTGTATAAGTACTCATACTGCTTTCAGCTATGGTGGTTAAGTGCCCTGCTGGTTTAAGTTAAGGTTGTTAACTACTCCTGCTGATTTTACAGTCTGTCGTGTTTCTTCAGTCATGTTAACCTCCAGCTGCCAAAACCAAACCACCGTCAGCGGGGCCGCCTGCTTCCGCCTCCCACGGCTGAATGTGCCTCAGTGCAGGCATCCCCGCCCCACCGTCTCCTAAATCGTTAAGCCGGTGTCCGAGGCCTTGTCGTCGTCCTCTGCGCGCTTTGGTGCGCTCACCGCGGCACCGCCCTCTCGCGTTGTCAACATGGTCAACAAACAAGAGGAATCGGGAGAGGACTATATGTGTGGAGGATGACACTAGGGGTCCACCATGTCCATAGCCGTACGCAAGGAAGTTCCTCATTTTTTGTTATATATACTCCATTGTCAGCGTATAGAAAAAGAAAATGCTTCCTCGTAGTGGTTTCCTGACATCTGGGACCCACGACATTGTTAGCGTATATAGTCAATAGACAATAGAACAACACAAGATTGGCTGACACCTGGGACTAGCTGCTCGAGCAGTATTTTTGTTGTTGTTGTTGAGACAGAGCAGGGATTCAACTGGGCTGTGGCCCGTCTAGCCCAGGCTTATATTTTACGTTCACCACATGACCATTCCAGCTATTTTTTCTATGTGAAAATGAGCCCAGTTTATTTTTTCTAAAGAATACCCAATCCACGCCTACTCATTTTTCTACGCCCTGATGGGCTGCAACTCTTTCAAGACAGCTGCAAATCTTGAAAGTAATATGAAATGGGCTGTAAATATAAAAAACAGATGACAAATTGGCAATTACTTTATAATCTCTGAATTTTTTTCATATTTTCATATTCCAATTTCACTAGGCTTTAACCTAATTTAAATATATCTTCAAAGTACTTTAAATCTGGCTCGACATTTTGGTATTAAAAATAGTTTGGACCCCATAAAAATATGCGAAATTTCGTTTAAATTTTTAACCCCGGCCCTGGCCAACAAAAAAAGGACTACAATAAATTGCATAAGAAGTTGCAATGAGCTGTAAATTATTAAAAAAGGGAATGGTCTGACTTGTGGGCCTATTAAGTTGACGCGTAAGCAAGATTTTTTTACTTATTATATACATCAACAAACGATTCTAGCAGACATAACTGTTGGATGTTAATACAATGGCCATCGTGCTTCTTCAATCTCTGATCTTCTTGCTCCAGCCGCCAAAACCAGCGCCGCGAGACTGCCTGCTCCCGCCTCCCATGGCGAGCTGTGCTGCCGCGCATGCCTCACCGCCCCTACTACTCCCACCGCTAGCTAGGCCATCCCTCTACTCACCCACATCCCTCCACTATTGTGGCTTCACCACCTCCGGGTCACATTTGAAAGCACAAGTGCTCCTTAGGTGGTTTTGGTAATTAATGACAACATATCTCTTGTTGGACTAACACTTTTATCTAGTATGTTTCAGATAAGTTCAACAATGGAGTGGCATGGACTAAAGGATGTGGGAAATCCTTCAAGATGCTAAGGACAAAGGATTGGCTAAAGCTTCAAGCTCAAGACTCTTCATTTTACATTTTAGTGATCCAAGATCACATTGAGTCTATAGGAAAAGCCAATACTATCAAGGAGGGATGAGGTGTTGCTTAATGAGCCTCTTGCTTCATGTGCTTAGTGATATGCTCCAAATACCCTCAACTACTTTCCCACTTCCACACATATGTCCTAAACCTAAAGTCAAGCTCGGCACCACTGATTCTTTCTATCCGGCGCTACCGAGTTTGGATGTCTTAGCCACTACCACAAACCCTAGGCAAATCGGTCTCACCGATAGGGATATCGGTCTCACCGAGATGGGATTGTAATCTCTCTGTGTATGTCCATTATCAAAATCGGTCTCACCGAGTTTGAGCAATCGGTACTACCGAGATTACAATGCAAACTCTCTGGTTAACTTATTATCAAAATCAGTCTCACCGAGTTTGATAATCGGTCAAACCGAGTTTGCCTGACCAACTCTCTGGAAAGCTTATTACCAAAATCGGTCCCACCGAGTTTGTGTAATCGGTCTAACCGAGATTACGTTATGCCCTAACCCTAACCGAATCGGTCCCACCGAATTGCATTCCGGTCCCACCGAAAACCCTAGCGGTCACATTATTTACTAAATCGGTCTGACCGAGTTTAACGATTCGGTCCCACCGAGTTTGGTAGATTGTGTGTAACGATTAGATTTTGTGTGGAGGCTATATATACCCCTCCACCTCCTCTTCATTCGGGGAGAGAGCCATCAGGCTGAACCTACACTTCCAGCATCCTATTTCTGAGAGAGAACTACCTACTCATGTATTGAGGCCAACATATTCCATTCCTACCATATGAATCTTGATCTCTAGCCTTTCTCAAGTTGCTTTCCACTCAAACCCTCTTTCCACTAGATCCAAATCCTATGAGAGAGAGTTGAGTGTTGGGGAGACTATCATTTGAAGCACAAGAGCAAGGAGTTCATCATCAACGCACCATTTGTTACTTCTTGGAGAGTGGTGTCTCCTAGATTGGCTAGGTGTCACTTGGGAGCCTCCGACAAGATTGTGGAGTTGAACCAAGGAGTTTGTAAGGGCAAGGAGATCGCCTACTTCGTGAAGATCTACCGCTAGTGAGGCAAGTCCTTCGTGGGCGACGGCCATGGTGGGATAGACAAGGTTGCTTCTTCATGGACCCTTCGTGGGTGGAGCCCTCCGTGGACTCGCGCAACCATTACCCTTCGTGGGTTGAAGTCTCCATCAACGTGGATGTACGATAGCACCACCTATCAGAACCACGCCAAAAACATCCATGTCTCCAGATTGCGTTTGAATCCTCCAATCCCTTCCCTTTACATTCTTGCAAGTTGCATGCTTTATTTTCCGCTGCTCATATACTCTTTGCATGCTTGCTTGCTATATGTTGTGAATGTTAAACTTGTGCCTAAACTCCACTCAAACTTTAAAGAAACTTAAAAACTGCAACTTTGGTACTTAGTGTCTAATCACCCCCCTCTAGACACCTCTTCTCAAGGTCCTACAAGTGGTATCAGAGCATCGGTCTCCATTTCCTTGGTTTAATCACCATTGGAGGAAGATGGATGAGTCTACTTTGGGGAGTCTTAGACATAGAGTGCCTATTCTTGATGGAGAGTATTTTCGTGAGTGGAAAAAGGAGATGCTTGTTATTTTCAATCAATATCATTTTAACAAGTATATTGCTAGGCCTTGTGCACCTTATGTTGATCCTATGCATCGAACCCATGATGAGTCAATTGACATGGTTAGGAATCTTAGAACTGCCGAACTTATCATTAGAGGATTGCCTAGAAACTTGATTAGAATCTTGCCTACTTTTGAGTGTGCCTACACTATATGGAAATTTCTTGAGGAACGATTTCCAAATTATTCCTTGAAAAATCTAGATGAAATTCTCTATAAGTCTATTGCTTTGAGTAAGATGAATACTAGTGATCCTATGTTTGGTGATCGTCTATTTGAGCTTACAAACCTTATGCGTGCCAAAGGAAATGTTGGTATTATTAGTGACATTATTTCCGAAGCTATAAGAATTCATAGACAAGGTTATTGTCAAACTCATTCTAATGAATCACCCTCTCTAGGATTTGATCCACCACATGACGATGTTGAACATGGATACTATGATGAGGATGATGATAGTGACTTCGATCTTGATGATGCAATGAGACATTTTGGTCTTATGGCAAATCTTCGGGGATATATGTCAGGAGGAAAGGAATGGGTTCTTGATAGTGGATGTACCGATCACATGACCGGAGATAAAGACATGTTTCGTGAGCTTGCTGATAATGATATTCCTCGAAAGTATGTCACTTTCGGTGACAACTCAAAGAGTAAGGTGGTTGGCCTCGGTAAGGTGGCCATATCACATGATAGCTCCATAAAAAAAGTTATGCTCGTTGAATCTCTTGGTTACAACTTACTTTCAGTATCTAGACTTGCTGATTTCAGTTTCAATGTTCTATTTACTGAAGTAGATTGCCAAGTGTTTCGTCGAGATAATCATAAAATGATCTTTACCGGTGTGCGTAGAGGTGATCTATACATTGTTGATTTCACTAAAAAGGCTCAACCTAAAACTTGCTTCATTGCTAAATCCTCAAAAGGCTGGTTATGGCATAAACGATTAGGTCATGTTGGTATGCGAAACCTTGACAAGCTTATTAAGGGGAATCATATCCTTGGAGTTAATGATGTCATATTTGAAAAGGATAGACTGTGAAGTGCTTGTCAAGCAGGTAAACAGGTTGGAGGAAGGCATCCTGTGAAGAACATCATGACCACGAAGAGGCCACTCGAGCTACTTCACATGAATCTCTTTGGTCCCAACTCTTACAAGAGTCTCGGTGGAATTTCTTTTGGTCTAGTTATAGTTGATGACTTTTCCAGATTTACGCGGGTGTTCTTTCTCGATGATAAATCGCAGGTCCAAAAGATCTTCAAAAACTTCGCTAGGAAGGCCCAAAACCAATTTGAAGTGAAGATCAAGAAGGTTCGCAGCGACAACGGAACGGAGTTCAAGAACGCAAATGTGGACACCTTTCTTGACGAAGAAGGGATTTCACATGAGTTCTCGACTACATACACACCTCAACAAAATGGAGTTGTTGAGAGGAAGAACCGGACGCTCACTTTTGGGCAGAAGCGGTTGAGACAACTTGTCATGCAACAAATCACTTGTATCTTCACAAGCTACTCGGCAAGACGGCATACGAGCTACTCACCGGTAACAAACCCCAAGTTGGATACTTTCGAGAATTTGGCTCAAAGTGCAACATTCTTGATAAGCATCGTCGTTCTAAATTTGCTCCTAAGTATCATGAAGGTTTCCTACTAGATTATGGCTCAAAATCTCACACTTACCGTGTCTACAACAATTTCACCCGAAAGGTTGAAGAGACGGTAGATGTGAAGTTTGATGAATCTAACGGCTCGCAAGTAGAGCAATTGCCAATTGATGTAGGAGACAAAGATCCTTCGGAAGCTATCCAAGACTTGTCTATTGGCAAGGTCCGTCCAACGGAGGTGAAGGAGAGTACCTCGTCCGTCCAAGTGGAAGCTTCTACTTCACGACAAGGTGAACCAAGAAATGATACGGAAGCATCCACAAGTGGGACACACCAAGATGAAGAAAACGAGGAAGTGCATCAAGATGAACGTCAACAACCTCCTTCTCCACCACGACAAGAGAACGACAACGCCAACAATGAAGAAGGCCAAGAAGAAGAACAAGATGAAGAAGATGTTCAACGAAGACCCAAGCAAGAGCTTTCACGAGTTCGAGCAAGAATTGCTAAAGACCATCCCGTCGAGCAAATCTACAATGATATTCAAACCGGAGAATCACTCGCCTAAAACTCGTTTAGCTAACTTTTGTGAAAACTATTCTTTCATCTCTAGCATTGAACCTATGAAGGTCGAAGAAGCATTGAAGATCCGGATTGGATAAATGCTATGCATGAAGAGCTACACAACTTTGAGAGGAACCAAGTTTGGACATTGGTTGAGAAGCCCGACAACAACCACAACATCATCGGTACCAAATGGGTGTTTCACAACAAGCAAGATGAAGATGGACAAGTAGTTCGCAACAAAGCACGTCTCGTCGCCCAAGGCTACACACAAGTCGAAGGTATGGACTATGGTGAGACTTACGCCCCCGTTGCTAGACTTGAGTCCATTCGCATCTTACTTGCCTATGCTAATCACCATAATATCACCTTGTACCAAATGGACATTAAAAGTGCTTTTCTAAATGGTGAAATAGAGGAGGAAGTTTATGTTAAACAACCTCCCGTCTATGTTAATCCTAAGAAACCCAATCATGTTTACAAACTTCACAAAGCTCTTTATGGACTTAAACAAGCTCCTAGAGCATGGTATAAATGCTTGACCAAGTTCCTTATTGAAAAGGCTTTGAAATTGGGAAAATTGATTCTACTCTTTTACTAAAAGGGTTAATGGTGAACTCTTTGTGTGCCAAATTTATGTTGATGATATTATATTTGGTTCAACTAACCCTCATTTTAGTGAAAAGTTTGGGAAGCTAATGTCGGAGAAGTTTGAGATGTCTATGATGAGTGAACTCAAATTCTTTCTTGGTTTGCAAATCAAGAAAACTAAGAAGGTACTTTTGTCTCGCAAACAAAGTACACCAAGGACTTATTCAAGAAGTTCAATATGCAAGAATGCAAAGGTATGACTACACCCATGCCTACTAGTGGACATCTTGACTTAACCAAAGATGGTGAACCGGTTGATCAAAAGGTTTATCGCTCTATGATTGGATCATTGTTATATCTATGTGCTTCACGTCCCGATATTATGCTAAGTGTGTGCATGTGTGCACGATATCAAGCTGCCCCTAAAGAATGTCATCTTAAGGCCGTGAAAAGGATAGTGAGATACTTAATCCATACACCAAATTTTGGCATTTGTTAGAGAGCCTCTTTCGATCTTGTTGGCTATTCCGACTCGGACTATGCCGGAGACAAGGTTGATAGAAAGTCCACTTCGGGTACTTGTCAATTTCTTGGTAGATCTCTTGTGTCTTGGTCCTCCAAGAAACAAAACTCGTATACTTATCCACCGCCAAGCTGAATATATTGTCACTGGTTCATGTTGTGCTCAATTACTTTGGATGACCCAAACTCTTAAAGATTATGGGATATATGTGAGACATGTTCCATTGCTTTGTGATAATGAAAGTGCTATCAAAATTGGTCATAATCCTGTGCAACATTCTCGAACTAAGCATATTGAAGTTCGTCGTCATTTCATTCGAGATCATGTTGCTAAGGGTGACATTGATCTTAAGCATGTTCGCATCGAAAAGCAATTAGCGAATATATTCACTAAACCTCTTGATGAGAAAGTGTTTTGCACGTTAAGAGGAGAATTGAACATCATTGATGCTTCAAACTTGGAGTAGAAACTCCATTGGATACATGCAAGACATGAGCTTATGACTAATCCTTGATATTTCTCTTATGATGAAAAACTTATGTCTTGGATATATTTGTATCTTGCATGTTATCTAACCCATGTAGGTACTTGGTTGAATCAAATTCCATGAGGTTGAAACCTACTCATATCTTGAGCAATCTCAACATCACCAAGTCTCTACACAAGGTGGTTGAAGACAAGGAAGCACGAAACCATTCAAACATATCCTTCCACAAATTCTATGTTGAGTTTCGTGATTGTCATTTTTGGATATACAAGTGCTCTTCCTTGCAAGAACTAACCCATGTAGGTAGATGGACTCAAATTCCAAGTGGTGCTCCAAATTCTTGATGAGCTACATCAACCTTGAGCAACCCACGCAAGTTCAACTACATGGACAACACCACCAACCAAGGTATGTTATTCCATCTTAGAGAAGCTTTACTCCGAGTCATGAGTTAAAGCAACTCGACAAGATGTGAATACATTAAGATGCTTAAACGAAAAATGGCAACCCCATTTTGAGTTTAAACGATGAGTATGGCCTATGATCAAGTGATCTCACTTGACTCCTAAGTCAATATACTCTAACATTGGTGACTTTTTCGCCGACCATCTCTAGATGAAGTTCTCCTGTGTTCTTTTCTGAGTTTTTGCATTAGTCTCATGCATTTGTGTTTCCCCTTTCAAAAAAAAACTTCATCTAGATTTCTTTCTGTTTTCTCTGCATTTTCTGCATCTAATTCCTTGCATATCTTTTCAGTTAATTCCTTGCAAATCTTTGTGAGATCTTACTAGTCTAGTGAGCTGAGGTGACAAGTGTTCTCTCTGCGATGAACTCGGTTACACCGATTTGTTGTTTTCGGTCCAACCAAATCCTTTCGGTGCAACCGAAGCCTACAACTCGGTGCCACCGATTTCACCACAGGAAAAACAGTTTGCCACTTATTCTGTGTTTCGTCTGTTCCAGCTCCACTCAATGAATCTTGTCCTCTACAAGCATCACATTTTTTATCATTGCTTTATGTTGTGACTCAAGGATCAAACCCAGTCACGACAAATTCCAGAGGGGGGGAGAGAGATTACATCTTCATCAGACCCTTCTTGGAAATTGATGTCAAAGGGGGAGAGAGAGAACATCAAAGCTTATCATTTGGAGATAGAGAGAAAGAACATCAAAACTTATCACCTTTCTTCTTAAGGGAGAGAGAGACCTTCTAGGGGGAGAGACCCTCAAAAGACGAGAGAGATCTCCAGGGGGAGAGGATACTTAAGTAGAAAGTACTTCTCAAGGATCCCAGATGCTTGGTGTTCAAGAGGAGAGATTTCCACATGTCTTCTTGAGGGGAGAGACATGTTCATATGATCTGTTGTGCTCAATTTTGCATTAGCATACATTAGCTCTGAACTTTAGCTCTGATCACCATTCATATCTTTCAGCTCTGTTTTCCTTCAGCTCTGATTTTCTGTTCCCTATCTTCTCCCAGTATCCCATGTTAGATTCAGGGGGAGCAAGACATCTAAGGGAAAGAGATCATTCAAATTCATTGCATATCTTTACTCTTGGGGACATGTCTAATCCAATGTGGTACTCAGTACTCACTCTCTACATGTCATTCCAGTCTTGGTATTCTTGTGGTTTCTTCCGTTTGCTCTGGCTAGTAGATGCATCTGTGTTATCTAACCTTGTTTACGCAGGTTCATTCCATCCTAAGCCAACTCAAGACCACAAGGTAAGTATATGCATCACAATCATGTGTATGAGGAATTCTTGCTGATGTACATACTGTTTGCAAGAAGGACTCATGGACATGAAGGTATTCTCTTTAATACTTTTTGCTCTGATGCATATAGCCAAGACACATGTAACACATTGCCTGCTCTATCATGGTTTTGCTCTCACATGCTTCTATATTCCATATTCACATGATTGCATACATGTAGGGGGAGCCTATGCTTGTTACATGTCTTTCCGAAGCTTTACTTGCTATTCTTTATATCTTTATCTAAAGCTTTGATGTATGTTGACATCAATTACCAAAAAGGGGGAGATTGAAAGCACAAGTGCTCCCTGGGTGGTTTTGGTAATTAATGACAACATATCTCTTGTTGGACTAACACTTTTATCTAGTATGTTTCAGATAAGTTCAACAATGGAGTGGCATGGACTAAAGGATGTGGGAACTCCTTCAAGATGCTAAGGACAAAGGATTGGCTAAAGCTTCAAGCTCAAGACTCTTCATTTTACATTTTAGTGATCCAAGATCACATTGAGTCTATAGGAAAAGCCAATACTATGAAGGAGGGATGAGGTGTTGCTTAATGAGCCTCTTGCTTCATGTGCTTAGTGATATGCTCCAAATACCCTCAACTACTTTCCCACTTCCACACATATGTCCTAAACCTAAAGTCAAGCTCGGCCCCACTGATTCTCTCTATCCGGCGCCACCGAGTTTGGATGTCTTAGCCACTACCACAAACCCTAGGCAAATCGGTCTCACCGATAGGGATCTCGGTCTCACCGAGATGGGATTGTAATCTCTCTGTGTATGTCCATTAACAAAATCGGTCTCACCGAGTTTGAGCAATCGGTACTACCGAAATTACAATGCAAACTCTCTGGTTAACTTATTATCAAAATCGGTCCCACCGAGTTTGATAATCGGTCAAACCGAGTTTACCTGAACAACTCTCTGGAAAGCTTATTACCAAAATCGGTCCCACCGAGTTTGTGTAATCGGTCTTACCGAGATTACGTTATGCCCTAACCCTAACCGAATCAGTCCCACCGAGTTGCATTCCGGTCCCACCGAAAACCCTAACGGTCACATTATTTGTTAAATCGGTCTGACCGAGTTTAATGATTCGGTCCCATCGAGTTTGGTAGATTGTGTGTAACGGTTAGATTTTGTGTGGAGGCTATATATACCCTCCACCTCCTCTTCATTCGGGAGAGAGCCATCGACCGAACCTACACTTCCAAAGATCCTATTTCGAGAGAGAACTACCTACTCATGTGTTGAGGCCAAGATATTCCATTCCTACCATATGAATCTTGATCTCTAGCCTTCCTGTTGCTTTCCACTCAAACCCTCTTTCCACAAGATCCAAATCCTATGAGAGAGAGTTGAGTGTTGGGGAGACTATCATTTGAAGCACAAGAGCAAGGAGTTCATCATCGACGCACAATTTGTTACTTCTTGGAGAGTGGTGTCTCCTAGATTGGCTAGGTGTCACTTGGGAGCCTCCGACAAGATTGTGGAGTTGAACCAAGGAGTTTGTAAGGGCAAGGAGATCGCCTACTTCGTGAAGATCTACCGCTAGTGAGGCAAGTCCTTCGTGGGAGACGGCCATGGTGGGATAGACAAGGTTGCTTCTTCGTGGACCCTTTGTGGGTGGAGCCCTCCGTGGACTCGCGCAACCATTACCCTTCGTGGGTTGAAGTCTCCTTCAACGTGGATGTACGATAGCACCACCTATCGGAACCACGCCAAAAACATCCGTGTCTCCAGATTGCGTTTGAATCCTCCAATCCCTTCCCTTTACATTCTTGCAAGTTGCATGCTTTATTTTCCGCTGCTCATATACTCTTTGCATGCTTGCTTGCTATATGTTGTGAATGTTAAACTTGTGCCTATACTCTTTAAAGAAACTTAAAAACTGCAACTTTGGTACTTAGTGTCTAATCACACCCCCTCTAGACACCTCTTCTCAAGGTCCTACAACATTCCCTTCCTGGGTCTCGCCGTCGTCCATCGCGCTGGTGTTCTCGGCACGGCGTGGTCAATGTTGTCAACAAACGACAACATTGGAAGAGGGACGTGCATGGAGAGGCTGACAGTTGGGACCCACATGGTCCATGGCCGCACGCAAGCAAGTGCCTCCTTATTACGCCAAAATAATGAATACTCCCAATGACAGCTGGGACCCACCAGCTATATCTTGGCACGGAAGGAAGTTCCTCCTTATTAAGCAAAAAATAACGAGTGTTTCCCATGACAGTTGGCACGGAAGGATTTGTCAACTTAGTCAACAAATGATTCTATCACCATTGATAGTTGATTGTTAACATCCAACGATCATCTTGCTTCTTCAACCTTTGATTTTCTTGCTCTAGCCGTCCAAACCATCGCGTGCTCTTGCCTCCCGTGGCTGGCTGTGCTGCCGCGGAGGCCTCACCGCCCCCTACTACTCCCACCGCTGGCCAGGTCATCCCTCTACTCACCCACACCCCCTGTTATTCTGCGGCAACGGCAGCCTCACACCGCAGCCGAACCAGTAAACCCTCGTACTACCCTCCGCATGTTCCCAGGCTCCGCTGTTCCCTGCCTCACCGTCGTCCATCGCCTGGTGTTGTCCGCATGGCGTGGTCAATGTGGTCCATGAACGACAGCCATCGGAAGAGGACTGTATGCAGTAAGGCTGACAGATGGACCCACCAGCTACATCTTCGCACGCAAGGAAGTGCCTACACATTACGCGCAAAAAAAAAAGAATCCTCCCCCTGTCAGCTCGGACCCACCAGCTACATCTTCGCACTCAAGGAAGTGCCTCCTTATCCTCCCTGACAGCCGGGACCCACCCGGTTGAAGCTACGTAGCGTTGTCATTCTGGTCCCAAACGTGTACATACATGCTGGTCCATTAGTCTTTCTGCCATGATGAATGGTGGCCCAGTAATTAAGGAGCGGTAATTGTCAGGCAGTCCCGTCTATATCATGTACACGTGCGTACGTACATACGGGCGGGATCTTGAATGCCTACTCACGCATACGTATGGCTGTCGGCGTTCTGGGAACGGGGGTCCCTAGACTTGCCTGCCTGCGGCCTGCGGCGTGGCTCAAGGAGGCCCAAAGACGACCATCTTCATCAACGCAGCTCAAGACCCTCGCGAGGGGCAAGCCTGCATGGGCGGACGACAAGGAGCTTCTCGAGCACGGCCTCGTCGAGCTGGCTCATGAGGAGGCGGAGAGTTCAAGGCAGGTACCTCGCGAGGTGCCCATGACGCAAGCCATGACGACCAAGGGCGCCAAGAGCGCCAGCCCGCCAGCAGTGTCCTCCTTTCCTCTTTGGTGCAAGGGAGCAAGCGCAGCAAGAGCATCAAGCAAAGGCATCCGCTTTGGTGCAACAAGACCAAGACCAGCCCAACGGCTGGAAGGAGTCATCGTGGAGCCCAAGCAAAGGCATCACCAGAGCCTTTGGCGGCGAGGACCAACTTTAGTCAGATAAGTGTACCCATTGTTCCCCTTCAAATGGCTAATTGTTGGCGCCCTTCCCGCTCAATATTTGGGAAGAGGCCCAGGGCCTTCGCCTATAAATAGGAGTGGCCACACTCAGAGCAAGGGGCATCTGGGAGAGGGGCAGCTGGAAGAGAGAGAGAAGGGAGGGGATCCGAATCCTCATCAAGGAACCAGTAGCTAGAGCGACTGAACACCACCTAGCAGCTCATCGCACCCGCCAAGAATAGACCCTCGCGAGGCTGTTCTTCCTTGTATTGTTCCTCATCAGCCCAAGAGGCAATCCACCACACCACACACCGGAGTAGGGTATTACACCACAATGGTGGCTCGAACCAGATAAATCTTGTGTCTCTTGTGCTGTCCTGTTTAGTAGTTTAGGTCCCAGCGATTCGGCGAGGTGCGAGACGGTGGAGGGTTGGATCTCCACGCGCACCCCAGTGTTCGAACATCTGGCCAAATTTGCAGGAACGCACTCAAGATAAGGTTTAGAGCCAGCGCAACCCGCTTTGAGGTAGGGCCCGTGAGTCCTGCTACTGCTCACGGGTGCACAGACACACCTCGTCCAGCCCTACCGTGCCAGCCACGTGTCGTGGTGGGCAGATATCGCCCGGGGCTCCTCCCGGGGGGAGCCCTCCCACGCACCGATGGAAGCACCATGCTCATGCTGGCCGACGACATCGCCGAGGAGCGGCTATGCCTATACGCATGCGAAGCGCTATGCTCCCGCCGGTGATAAACAACTAAGGGTGGCCTCCGGTCGCATCAACCTCGTGGAGCCCATAGCTCGTTGTCCGCCTCATCGCAACGCCTCCCTCGAGCGCAGCGCGAGGGATCGGCACGGGCTGCGCTGGTCACGCCAGACGCGACGCTAACCAGCCAGCCCCTCGGCCTGGTTCGTCAGACGCCACTCCCGAGCGGAGCCAAGGTACGAATGCCGCTTGAGCGCCAAGGGGACTCTGAGCATCGTGACTTAGGAGCCTAACCGGTCACGTAGCCCTCACCCCTTAGTTCGAAAGGCTAACGCCGGTTGAGGTATGCGCGGGCCGGGCTCTGCAGACGAGAACGGTAGATCCGCCCGCCTCACCTCCCTACTTGCTGTTCAGGCGCTAAGGGGACTCGAGCATCGCGACTCAGAGCCTAACTTGTCACGTAGCCCCTCACTCCTTGGTCCCGTCCCTGGTTTCGGTCGGGGCTAACGGCGGCCGAGGTATCAAGGCCGGGCTCTGCCGGCGAGAACATAAGCAAGTAGGAAGCGCAAATTTCAAGGAATTCAAAAGCAAATATTACAGTCCACACTGTTATCGCAATACCAAATGCAAGTTTAAACGCCCCGAGGCATGATACATGTGCAGGAATTAAAAGCAGGATAGGAGCCACAACGGAGTCACTTGTCGGCGGTGGAGCAGCGCAGAGTGGGTTCGCCTCGTGGAGCAGCAGGGCCGGCAGCGCCTAGCTTCGGCTTGGTGCTGAAGGCCCAGAACTTCCCAACAGACTCTCACGACCCTTCAGAGCTCGGCAGCGGCAGCTGCATGCTCGCCGCTTGCTGGCTCCAGCAGGCTGTCCAGGTCGACGCTGGGATCGCGAAGGTAGACGTGGGTGAGGACCCACGTCAGTGCCGCAGAAGACAAGACACGCGCCTCGGCCTCAGCCATGGGGCCAAGACCAAGGGAGACATCTTCAAGAGCGAACCAGAAGGGAAGCAGCTTGGCGGGGCGTCCTCTGCGCCGCCAAGGGCTCTCCAGCCGCTATCATAAAGCTCCTCGGCAAGGTGCGAGCCTTCACCTCCATATCTGTGAAGGCCACGCGATCTTCGGCAAGAACCCGCGCCTTGTCGTCCAGCTCGACTTTCCTCGCCTCCAGTTCCTGCTCCAGCGCGCCTAGGCGGTCACGGCGCTTCTTCAGCCTGGCCTCCTGGTCCTTGACGGCCGCCTCGCGTGCCTTCATGCTTTCCTCCTGTTCCTGGTGGAGGCGGGCCTCCTCGGCAAGCTGGTTCTGCAGGCCCTTCAGCTCACCCTCCAGCGTCTCATAGCGACCTTGGATGCTGGCTGCCTCCCCCAGGGCAGCATCGCGGGCAATCTTCGCCTCGCGGACAGCCTGTTTCTCCTTGTCGCAAGCCGTCGAGGCCTGGACCAGCACCGCCCGAATCGAAGCGCAGAGCGAATCCACCAGAGGCTAGCTCCAAGCGCCCGACCACCAAGCGAGGGTCGGCGCACTGAAGATCCTGCCGCAGCCGGTCCAATTCAGCGGCAGCACGATCCAGGACAGTGGGAGGAGTCGGAGAGACAGAAGTTGGTGGAGTAGGAGGAGATGGCGGCGGCGTGACCACAGTATCGTGAGGAGGGACCTGCTAGGCCCCAACAGCTATGGCGGCGGCATCAGGCAAGGACACCTCGGGAGTCGCTTGGGCCATGGGGGCTGAGCTCGCCCCAGCCAGCTCCGCCAGGCCTCGCGAGGATGACCGGGCAGGAGAGGCCTGTGTCTTGCCATCGCCTTCCTTCGCGGGCAGAGGCGCCGCCCCAGACGAAGCTTCAGGAGCTCCCTTCAGCTTCTTCACCGCAGGCGCCAGCCTAGCCAAGAGATACAGATATCAAGCCTCGACGACAAAGCAAGGAATAAAGCAAGAATCAAGCACTTACTGGTCATCGC
The DNA here is from genome assembly GCA_021605205.1 of Aegilops longissima. Classification (NCBI taxonomy): domain Eukaryota; kingdom Viridiplantae; phylum Streptophyta; class Magnoliopsida; order Poales; family Poaceae; genus Aegilops; species Aegilops longissima. The sequence continues at coordinate 180,971,873 of CM038680.1, read as the reverse complement.
TCACGGGCTCGAGCAACCTCCGGCCATACTTGAAGCCCGAGAGCCGGCTGCAGGGGTCAACGTCAAGGGGCTCGGGAGCAGGAGGCGCGTCTGCGGATCGCCCCGGGGCCGGGGCGGATCCGCGGGGGACCAGCCCAGTCCGGTCCTTCTTCGGGATCGGGGGCAGGCTTCGCCTCCCGCCGTCCTCATCCTCGTCGCCGCCACTCAGGGGAGGCGGAGAATGCGTGACCTGCGCCGCAGGGAGGAGCCTTGACTCCGCCTCCCGAATCAACCCCTCTCCCGCTCTCTTTCCTCCACCTCTTCGCCGAGTCGAAGAGGACACGCCCACCAGTCCTCCGGAGCCTCCACGGCACGGGCCCGCCCCCATTGAAGACAGGCATGGGCCCCACTACCTGCTCCCAATCCTCGCTGAAGGAACAAGGCGCTGGGCGCCCCCGGCCTCACCACGCCGCCCCAACCAAGGATCGGAGGACCATCGCCAGATCCTCGCTGGCCAGACCACGGGGCTCGGCCGAGGCCTCCACATCGAAGCGTAGTCTCGACGGCGGAGCCAGCTTGATGCTCCAGAACTCCCTCAAGAGCGACAAGACCGTCAGCTTCGCCACCGCCGCTTGGCGGCTTTAGATCTCGTCCCATCTTCTCCAAAGACCAGCTTGGCGGGGATCCAAGCTCCACTGGGACCAATCGCCGGAGCTCTCGGGCACTCGTGGGCAGGATCAGCCGAGGTGGATGCGCCAAAGATCCACCAAGACCCACTTGCTCCTGAAGCCCTCAATCCGCTTCCGGGGTTTGAATGGCGATGGCTCCGCCAGATCTGACGAAGCTCAGACGCGGAGGCGGAAGCACGGAGGTTTGGAGGGAGAAATAGTGGCGCAGCAAGGCCACCGAGGGCTTCACCCCAACATGGGCCTCACAATAGTAGGCGAAGATCGCCAGAAGAAGGACGGAGTTGGGATGGAGGTGCAGAGCTTGAATATTGTAGTGACGGAGGACGGAGAAGAAGAACTCAGAAAAGGGAGGCACCAGACCAGCAATGATGGCGCTCACGAAGAATGGGTAGAAGGTACTCCCCCGACCCTCCGGGGCGGTAGAGCCGGCCTTGAACACCTCCGTTCCATTGACGCCCTGCGCCCCCGCCAACCGGCGCACCAGGGCGAGGCTCGCCCCTGACACATTTGGCGGGTCCAAGGCAGGAGAGTACCACGCTCCGGCTGGGGCTTGGCGAGGCGCCATGACTAGCTAGGGCACACAGGCGGAGTGGATCTGAAGGTCTTGGAAGCAGAGGGGAGAGGCGCAAGAAAGGGGATCTGAGCCGCAACTGGAGAAAGTAAAGGAGGCAAGGAAGATGCCACTCTATTATCAACCCACACGGTTGCAGAGGCGCGACGCGTCAATCAACCGCCACGCTGCCCTCGAGGTCATAGCTGTTAGGGGCTCATGCGCTCGCACTTGCCCTTTCGCTCTCTCGCGGCCAAGTTCGGGGCGCCATGGGCCCGGGGCTACTGTCTGCATTCTAGGAACGGGGTCCCAGACTTGCTCGCTGCGGCCTGCGGTGTGGCTCAAGGAGGCCCAAAGACGCCCATCTTCATCAACGCAAGCTCAAGACCCTCGCGAGGGGCCAAGATTGCATGGGCGGATGACAAGGAGCTTCATCGTGCACGGCCTCGTCAGTGGCTCATGAGGAGGCGGAGAGTTCAAGGCAAGGTACCTCGCGAGGTGCCCATGACGCAAGCCATGACGACCAAGGGTGCCAGCCGGGCGCCAGCCAAGCAAAGGTCCTCCTTTCCTCTTTCGTGCAAAGGGAGCAAGCGCAGCGAGAGCATCAAGCAAAGGCATCTGCTTGTGCAACAAGACCAAGACCGCCCAACGGCTGGAAGGAGTCATCGTGGAGCCCAAGCAAAGGCGTCATCACCAGAGCCTTTGGCGGCGAGGACCAACTTTAGTCAGGATAAGTGTACCCGCTGTTCCCCTTCAAAATGGCCAATTGTTGGCGCCCTTCCCGCTCAATATTTGGGAAGAGGCCCAGGGCCTTCGCCTATAAATAGGAGTGGCCACACTCAGAGCAAGGGGCATCTGGGAGAGGGGCAGCTGGAAGAGAGAGAGAAGGGAGGGGATCCAAATCCTCATCAAGGACCCAGTAGCTAGAGCGACTGAACACCACCTAGCAGTTCATCGCACCCGCCAAGAACAGACCCTCGCGAGGCTGTTCTTCCTTGTATTGTTCCTCATCAGCCCAAGAGGCAATCCACCACACCACACACTGGAGAAGGGTATTACAACACAATGGTGGCCTGAACCAGTATAAATCTTGTGTCTCTTGTGCTGTCCCGTTTAGTAGTTTAGGTCCCAGTGATTCGGCGAGGTGCGAGACGGTGGAGGGTTGGATCTCCGTGCGCACCCCAGTGTTCGAACCTCAAGGGTCTGCCAGAATCCGAAATCCGACAATGGCCAAGGCTCGTGTACATGGAGGCACAGCGACTGTGTCCTGTTCATCGTCAGCCAACCGGCTGGGTCGGAATGGAGAAACTGCATCGTCGTGTTCATCGGGAGGCAACAAAATGCGTCGTCTTCATCGGGAGCCAACCGTCTTGGACGGAACAACCGATAGAAACGAGGCCTGGCGTACCGTAGAACGGAGGAAACGGCCTTGTGTTCGACTACCTATGGTCGAAACGGGATCCTATTCACCGGGAGTGGTGTGACGTACCGCAAAACAGAGGAAACGGACTTCGCTTCGACCTCCTACGGTTGAAACAGGGTCCTATTCATCGAGAGTGGTGTGGCGTACTGCAAAACGGAGGAAACAGACTTGTGTTAGAGCACTACGGTCAAAACGGGGGTCCTGTTCATCGGGAGGGGTGTGGCGTACCACAAAACGGGACTCCACGGGCTACTGTTCATCTCCACCATCGAATGCCTCCATGGGCTACTGTTCATCCACCGTCGACCTCCTCCAGCCTCCACCTGCGACTGTTCATCCACGGTGTCTCCCTCCTGCCTCCACCAGCTACTGTTCATCCACGGGCTCCTGTTCATCCAGCCTCCACCGCTCCTCCACCGGCTACTATTCAACCAGCCATCTCCATGGGGTCCTGTTCAACCACCCCTCCACGGGCTACTGTTCATCCATCCCTCCACTGGCTACTGTTCAACCAGCCCTCCATGGGGTCCTTTTCATCCAGCCCTCCACAAGGCCCTATTCATCCACCGCGAACCGGCTCGATCGGAGTCATGTTCATCCAGCGGCAATGGCCTCTACTACCATGAGGTCATGTTCATCCAACCCCCACCGGCAACTATTCATCCACCCCCCTAACAACGCTCACTATTCATCAAGAGGCAGCAGGTTCGATCGGCTTCAGTTAGCAGCAGTAGCGAAGGAATCGCTCGATCAGATTCAGTTAACAGCCAGATCGATCGACCGCTCGGGATCAACAATGTGTATCCTGCAGTGCAATCACTCGGGTTCGGTAGGAACAAATGCACCGCTCAGGTTCAGTTAGAGCCCAACGCCTCACATCCACGCACGTACATGTACGAGAGAAACGCGCATCGCTCGGCCCCGACCATGCACCGTAACTGGGAACTCCCTAATATTTTCCTCGCCCTCACTTCTACCACGGTTTTTTCCTTCATGAACGGCCGAAAGAATGTCATGCAACTACGTCTCCGGCCCGCCCAGGACGAAAATCCCATTTTCTATCATGATTTTTTGTCATAGAAGTATAAGCCCACCACATCTATGATGATATCGGGTTTTGTCACAATTATCATCCCAGAAGTGTCATAAGCATGACAAAAAAAATCGTTCGACTCAAAATGTCACTGATGTGTCTTCTTTTGTAGTGTTGTGGTGACACAAGCCATGATGACCAAGGCCAGGCGGGCGCCAGTGGGCGCAGAGGAGGCAGTTTCCTCTTTGGTGCTAAGGAGGCAAGCGCAGGCGTGGGTTCCCGAAGGATCTAGCAAAGGTTTCCATTCTAGTGCAACGAGACCAAAACCGCCAGGATGGATGTCATCGCCTAGCCAATCGCAGCGTCACGACCAGAAGCATTGCAGGCGAAGACCACCTTTCATCAGGATAACATGTACTACTTGTCCTCGTTCAAATTGGCCACTGTAGGAGCCCTTCCCGCCTGCGTTTTTAGGGAAGAGGACCGAGGCCACTATAAGTATAGGCTAGCCACCACCGAGAGAGGGATCGGACCCTTTCCACCCTCACCAGAGCAGAACTCACGAGGTTTTTCACACCTTGTACTAGTTCATCCCACCCCCTCGTGAGGCAAATCCACCACAAAGCAGGAGTAGGGTTTTACACCGCAAGATGGCCTGAACCTGGGTAAATTGTCGTGTCCATCTTCTTCCTTGTTCATCGAGCTAGGCCGTGGGAGCATCGGGCTGGTTGGCTAGAGAGGTTGAGTGCTTCGCACACGCCCCAGCGTTCAAACCTTTCATGGGTCTGCGGGGCGATGAATCAGACATTTGGCGCGCCAGGTAGGGGCTTCACAAGCTCTCGCCTATGTGGGAGGGCCCGTTCAGGATTGCCTGTATCTCCAGGCCTGGCGCCGCATGCCTGGACACACAGGACATGGTCCCCATCCAGAATGCCTGGAACATCCAGCACCTCCGGAAGTTCTATCCGTGACCAACAAGCGCCATGCGCCTCTCAAGTCTCCACTCATGGCACTCTCACGTAATAATGAGTGGGGCTTTACACACCCCGGAGTCTCCTGAGTGCCGCCCCTAGGCCTCAAGGGGGCTCCCACCCACGTCCTAGTGGAAGCCCCATGCTTCGCGCTGGTGGGAAGACCAGAAGACTAGTGTAGGTGCCGGACACGGCTGTTCTTTTGCTTGCTTTCTGTAGCTGATTTGCCACTTCTTGGAAGGAAATTTGAAGTTCTCGCGTCTTTATTTGAAGGGGTTGGGAATTTTTTCTCCTCGCAACATTCTCTCTTTCAAACCTTTCTTTAGGGAGAGTGGCAGTCGCCCGTCGCTCTTCCTCGCGCGCCTCGCGCGTGGGGGCTGGGCCCGGTGTGTGCGCTCGGGCCTGTCCGCGAGTACACCTTGCCAAAGCCTTGGTGTCCTAGCCTTTGGCATCTTAATCCTCGCGCGACGCCCTTAAAACGAGCAACAGGACACATGCCCTCCTGAGTCCATGCCTCCGGGCATCGCGACACGGCAACCGGCCCACGCACGGGGGCTTGCGCGGGGCACGGCATCCCGGGGGATCCCCTAACCCCGCAGCCACAGGGTACCTCCCGAGGCCTGAGGACTTTCTTACCCTAAAGAAGGAAACCCTTGGTAGGACGTCTCCGGACTGAGGGGCGCACAGGAGGTCCAAGCTCTTGAGAGGCCCGCTCTCGCGACACGGGAGTCTACCGCAAGCACACTAAGCTAAGTCATCCCAATCACAACCAGCAGCAACATGGATATCAGGACACAATATAAAAACAATAATATAATGGCGCAAGCGCCATGGTTCATTACACGCCCTGACAGGGCTTTCTACTTTTCTGATGCAGGAGAAAGAAAGAAGCAAAAGCAGCCGTGCGACCACAGCGGCTCCTGAGACTCGGCTCCAGCAACGCCCGCGCTCAGTCGGAGTCCTCCTCCTGCTTCACTAGGGCGCGGCGGAGAGGTAGCTCGTCGCCCTCCCCAGTCCGAGCTCGACAGCGTGGTGGCTCGTCGTAGTCGTCGTCGCTCATGCTCTCTCCGGAGGAGGAGCCCGCCGCCGCTGGAGACATCGCAACCGTCGCCGAGGGCAAGTTCGCCGCTGGAGATGCTACCGCCCCTCCGGCCGTCGTCGTCGGAGGGGTGGACGTTGTCGCCGCCGCTGTCGCTCTTTGGGCAGCACACCAGGTGTCTGTCGTCCTCCCCGAAGACCCTGACAAAGACGGTCACAGCGCCGTCATGCCTAAAGAACATGTTGCCAGCGGGGATGACCTCGACCTCGAGCCATGAAGCTTTGCTGCAGCAACCATCGGCCTGCAGCCACAGGCCGTCGGGTCCCTCGGCCAGCGACGCGCCCGCGAAGAAGCGCGAGAGCTGGAACCAGACGTCTGCGGGCCTCTCCACCCACACCACGAACTACGAGGACGTGGCCGAATGATATCGCGTGCGCGGTGGCCGAATGGCCGCCACATGCCTCCCTCCCTGGCCGCAGTCACCCCAGCCGTGGCAACCTCCTCCGCGGGAGGAAGAGCCCCCGCGTCTGATGGAGGAGGTGCTAGCCTTCAAGGAAGTGCGCCCACGCCCTCGGGGAGCCACCGCCGGTGTCGCGTCATGCTTGCGTGGACGGCCAGGGCCCCTCTTGGGCGGTGACGAGTCTGGCCCCACTTTGGGAGCCTTTCCCTTCTCCGCGGCGGAGAACGTCCTCACTGGTAGCATGGACGCTCTGGCAAGATGGAAGGACAAACAAGAAGAAGAAGAAGAAGAAGGAGCGAGCAGCAAGAAGATGAAGATGGACTTGGGGCTCCGCCCCCCTCTCCCATTTATAGCCAAAGGGAGGATAACTGCTGACTTTTCATGATCCAAGCAATGATGGCCTCTCTGCATGCATCAAGCAGTTGTCATGTCGGGCTGTTGCCGAGGCTGCGTGGGGAAGTGGAGACGCCCACGACCATCAAGCGCCACGTGTCGGCTTGGACGCAGGCGATTGGGGCCCGTGGCGCTTCACACTTGTTCTTTGGCTTCGCCTCGAAGCCAAGTCCAAGTGCGCCTTGGACCCGGGTGAAAGATTGAGGATGTCGCCTAGAGGGGGGGGGGGTGAATAGGCGCTTTAAAATAATTACGGTTTAGGCTTGAACAAATGCGGAATAAACCTAGCGGTTAATTTGTCAAGCACAAAACCTACAACAACTAGGCTCACCTATGTGCACCAACAACTTATGCTAAGCAAGATAAGCAACTATGTGATAGCAAGATATATGACAAAGAACAATATGGCTATCACAAAGTAAAGTGCATAAGTAAAGGGCTCGGGTAAGAGATAACCGAGGCACGCAGAGACGACGATGTATCCCGGTTCACACCCTTGGGATGCTAATCTTCGTTTGGAGCGGTGTGGAGGCACAATGCTCCCAAAGAGCCACTAGGGCCACCAGTAATCTCCTCACGCCAAGACAATGCAAGAAGTCGTGATTCCACTAAGGGACACTAGAGGGCGGTCACCGAACCCGCACAAATGGCGACCCTTGGGTGCGGTCACCGAACCCGTACACTTTGGCAACCCTTGGGGCGGTCAAGTGGTACCACAAATTGCTCAGGCGATCTCCACAACCTAATTGAGACCACGACGCTTGCCCGAGCTTTACACCACAATGATTGAGCTCAAACACCACTAACTGCCTAGGGCGCCCAAGCACCCAAGAGGAACAAGCTCAAGGGTACCAAGCACCCAAGAGTAATAAGCTTCTCAACTTGTAACATCCACGTATCACCGTGGAGAACTCAAACTGATGCACCAAATTCAATGGCAAGGGCACACAGAGTGCCCAAGTCCTTCTCTCTCAAATCCCACCGAAGCAACTAATGCTAGGGAGGAAAATGAGAGGAAGAACAAGAAGGAGAACACCAAGAACTCCAAGATCTAGATCCAAGGGGTTCCCCTCACTTAGAGGAGAAAGTGATTGGTGGAAACGTGGATCTAGATCTCCTCTCTCTTTTCCCTCAAAAACTAGCAAGAATCCATGGAGGGATTGAGAGTTAGCAAGCTCGGAGAAAGTCAACAATGGGGGAAGAACGCGAGCTCAAGGGATCAGGTTCAATGGGGAAGAAGACCCCCTTTTATAGGAGGGGGAAAATCCAACCCTTATGTGCTCAGCCCACACATGAGCGGTACTACCGCTCCACAAGCGGTACTACCGCTCGGGCGGAAGAAGCAGGGAAAAGGAGCAACAACACATGAACCTTGGGGCGGTAGAAAAGCAGTAGCGGTACTACCGCCCGACCGAGCGGTACTACCACTGGGCCAGCAGTACTACCGCTATCAGCCTAAGCGGTACTACGCTCCTCCTCGTGATTACTACCACTCGAGAGCGGTACTACCGCCACTCCTGCCGACAGTACCGTAAAGTCCGACACGAAAAACGAGCCTCGAATCAAGGCGGCACTAGCACGAAACCGCAGCGGTACTACATTGGGGCTACAAGCGGTACTACCGCTGTGGAGCGGTCTCGCCGCTTATAGCACCTAAGCGGTACTATCGCTCGCCCAGCAGTACTACCGCTTAGACCAGAGCAGGGAGAAAAGCAGAAATGCCATAACTTCTTCATATGAGCTCCGAATTGAGCAAACTCAAGCTTGTTGATACAGTACAACGAGTAGCATCAAAACAGAGAAAACTCCAACAGAGAAGAACCGACATTACCCTCCAACATCGAAAACATCATAGAAGATGCAAGTGAACTCCGTTTTTCGATGAACTCGAGCTTGTCATAAAAATGACCATAAGCTCCAAATCTCACAAGGAGAAGAACCAAACAAGAACCAATAAAGAAGATGCAAGGATGCAATGGTTTGAGCTCTCTACGAACAATAGGATCAAGCAACTCATCGAGAGCCCCCCTTGATAGTACGGCAATTGATCCTATAACCCGGTCTCCCAAAACTACCATGAGAACGGTAAAATAGAAAGCCTATCAAGGGAAAACCTTTGCCTCGCACATGATCCGCTTGAGCTAGACGATGACGATCTTCTCCTCCTCAAGATGGACCCCCTTTCTTGATTGCGTTGGCTCGATGAAGACTAGTAGATTGCTCCCCCATACTCCACTATGGGTGAGCCACTCTTCTGCACACATCTTCACAAGTCCATTGTCGCCACAATGGATGGCAAGCTTCAGGCATATGATCTCTTCGTGATGATCCTACTTGAACTTGCACGCCGCAACCTAACCCCACAAAGAACTCTCACGAAGACCATGGGTTAGTACACAAAGCGTAATTGACCATGCTTATCATACCATGGGATCGCTTGATCCCTCTCGTTACATCTTCTATGCTTTGTGTGTTGATCAACTTGATTCACTCTTTGACTTAGTCTTGATCAACCTTGAATCTTTCCAACTCTCTTAGTTTGGATGATGTCTTGAAGGTAAACATGAATGATCACACAATCTTCTTCTTCAAGACATGCTTGCAATAAGCTCAACACTCACATGACCAATCTTTGGATAATTCCTTAATAGCACCTTGGTCAACACATAAACTCCTTGAAACCAACGCATGGACTTCAAGAAATGCCTATGGACAAATCCTTCAAATATAACTCAATGCAACCATTAGTCCATAGAGAATGTCATCAATTACCAAAACCACACATGGGGGCAAGTGGAGACGCCCACGACCATCAAGCGCCACGTGTCGGCTTGGACGCAGGAGAATGGGGCCCGCGGCGCTTCACACTTGCTCTTTGGCTTCGCCTCGAAGCCAAGTCCAAGCGCGCCTTGGACCCGGGGGGGGGTACTGTCGGCGTTTTGGTAACCAGGGTACCCAGACCTACCTGCGGCCCATGGCGTCGCTCCATCGACGGCCTGGTACGACCCATCTACAACACCAGCGAGGCAAGACCCTCGCGAGGGGCCAAGCCTTCCGAGGTGGACGACACCAAGACCTCCGGAGGGAGCGGCCTCCCCAGGCGGCCTCGCGAGGAGCGGAGATTTCTATGCAGGCGCCCAACCCCATGAGGTTGAAGTGACACAAGCCATGATGACCAAGGCCAGGCGGGCGCCAGCGGGCGCAGAGGAGGCAGTTTCCTCTTTGGTGCTAAGGAGGCAAGCACAGGCGTGGGTTCCCGAGCGATCTGACAAAGGTTTCCATTCTAGTGCAACGAGACCAGGACCACTAGGACGGATGTCATCGCCGAGCCCACCGCAACATCACGACCAAAAGCTTTGCAGGCAAAGGCCACCTTTCGTCAGGATAAGATGTACTACCTGTCCCCGTTCAAATTGTCCACTGTGGGATCCCTTCCCGCCTGCGTTTTGGGGGAAGAGGACCGAGGACACTATAAGTATAGGCTAGCCACCACCAAGAGAGGGATCAGACCCTTTCCACCCTCACCAAAGCAGACCTCGCGAGGTTGTTCACCCCTTGCACTAGTTCATCCTCAGCCCCTCGTGAGGTAAATCCACCACAAAGCAGGATAGGGTTTTACACCGCAAGGTGGCCCGAATCTGGGTAAACTGTCATGTCCATCTTCTTCCTTGTTCGTCGAGCTAGGCCGTGGGAGCGTTGGGCTGGTTGGCTGGAGAGGTTGAGTCCTTCGCACATGTCCCAGAGTTTGAACCTTTCTTGGGTTTGCGGAGCCCTGAATCCGACAACGATATCCAAGGCAATGATCATGTATATAGGCATCACGTTCGAGACAACTAGACCGACTCTTGACTGCATCTACTACTATTGCCCCATGCGTCGACCGCTATCCAGCATGCATCTAGAGTATTAAAATGGAGTAATGCCTTAAGTAAGGTTACATGATGTAAACAAAGTGAACTCATGCATGAATAAACCCCATCTTTTTATCCTTAATGGCAACAATACAAATACGTGTTTTCTCCCTTTCTGTCACTGTGATATAGATCACCGCAAGATTGAACCCATCACAAAGCACCTCTCCCATTACAAGAAAAATCTATCTAGTTGGCCAAACCAAATCAATTGTTCAGATAGAAATACAAAGATGTAATAATTATGCATAAAACAGTTCAGAGAAGACTCAAATAATATTCATGGATAATCGGATCATAAACTCACCAATTCATCGGATCCCAACAAACACACCGCAAAAAGTGATTACATCAAATAAATCTCCAAGAACATCGAGGGGAACATTGTATTGAAGATCAAAGAGAGAGAATAAACCATATAGCTACTATGGACCCATAGGTCTATGGTAAACTACTCACACATCATCGGAAGGGCAACAATATTGATGTGGAGCCCCTCCGTGGTTGATTCCCCCTTCGATAGAGTGCCAAAAAGGCCTCCGGATGGGATCTCTCGAGATCAGAAGCTTGCGGCGGCGGAAAAAGTGTTTCGGGTGGCTCTCTATTGGTTTCCTGATTTTAGAGAACTTATAGAGGTGCAATTAGGTCAAAAGGGTGAATGGGGCCCCCACAAGCCACTAGGGTGCCCTGGTGCCTTGTGGGCACCTCCTTCATGTTCTGGGCCCGCTCCCAAAGCTTCCAGGGTCTCTATTGTCCAGGAAAAAATCTTCAAAAAGTTTCGTGGCATTTGTGCTTTGTTTGGTACTGATATTCTGGAAAACAAAAAACAAGCAAAAAAACAACAATTGACACTGGGCACTAAGTTAATAGGTTAGTGGCAAAAAATGATATATAATTGCTTGTAATTGCATATGAAACATCCAAGATTGATACTATAATAGCATGGAACAATCAAAAATTATAGATATGTTGGAGACGTATTAAGCATCCCAAGCTTAATTCTTGCTCATCCTCGAGTAGGTAAATGATAAAAACTGAATTTTTGATGTGTAATGCTACCTATCATACTCATCATGTAATCTTTTCTTTTGTGGCATGAATATTTGGATTCAAGTGATTTCAAGTAATAGTCTATAGTTTCACATGAAGATATAAATACTCAAGCATACTAACAAACAATCATGTCTTTCAAAATATAAACGCTAAATAAAGTTATCCCTAGCCCATTATGCTCAGTCATTGATCCAGTCATGAAACACATTCAACATTAACTACACCCAATGCACAAGTATGACAATAGTGCTCTCTAGTTGGTGCTTTAGAAGAGAAGATGGAGACTCAAAAGAAAAAGAAAAATGCATAAAAGTAAAATAGATAGGCCCTTCGTAGAGGCAAGCAAAGATTTGCAGAGGTACCAGAGCTCAATGTTTAAAAACAGAGATAATTTTTTTGAGAGGCATGCTTTTCCTGTCAACATCACGACCGAAAGTTTCCAATATCTCCCATGCTAGACACATTATAGGCGGTTCCCAAACAGAAAATAAACTTTACTCCCCCTCCACAATTCTTTCACAATCCATGGCTAGCCGTATCCACGAGTGCCATCCAACCTTTCAACTTTCCATGGGGGAGTTTATTATTTTATTTTCATTTTAATTCATTTCAGGACTGGGCATCCCTATTACCTGTCACATTCTCGTGCAATGACAAGTGAAAAACACTCATCGTGAGAATAACCCATCTAGCATGAAAGATATAGACCACCCCTCATTGCTTCATGAGTAATACGGGCGCACAAAACAGATAGCTTTTTGATTGATTAGAGTTGAGACATGCAAATTTACTTAAAATGGCATGTAAATACCGCATATAAGTAGGTATAGTGGACTCATTTGGCACAAATTTGGGTTTAAGGAATTGGATGCACAAGCAGCATTCCGGCTTAGTACAAATGGAGGCTAGCAAATAGATTGAGAAGCAACCAACTAGAAAACGAAAACGGCCATAAACATGCACTGAGAGTAACTAACACTAAATAATGCACCATAAGTAGGATATAACTTCATTGCATAACTATTGACTTTACATACATGCATAGGGAATCACAAACCTTAACACCAATACTCTTACTAAATCACAATTACTACTCACATATTTTCATCCCCATATCGCAAAACTATTGCAAGGAATCAACCTTATCATATTCAGTGATCTACATGAAAGTCTTTATTATATCCTTCTTGAATGTCCATCACATTAGTACCAAATTCATATCTTGTGCATATTACCATTACTATTGTCAACTCTCAACATAATATAAGTGAAGCATGATAGTTCATCTATTTATTCAAAATATAATCGCCGTCGTGGTCAAAAAGATATAAGTGAAGCGCTAGAGCAACTGCTTAGCTCATAAGATATAAGTGAAGCACATAGAGTATTCTAATAAATCATGAAAAATGTGTGTCCCTCTCAAATGGGTGTCCAGCAAGGATGATTGTGACAAACTAAAAGCAAACAAAGACTCATATAATACACTATGCTCCATGCAAAACTCATATCATGTGACGAATAAAAATATAGCTCAAAGTAATATTACCGACGGTCGGTAGAATAAAGAGGGGACGCGTTCCGGGGATCCCGAAGCTTAGATTCTTGGGAGTGCTTGAATATTACCTTGGGGTGCCTCTGGCATCCCCAAGATTAGGCTCTTGCCACTCCTTATTCCTTCATCCATCGTGATCTCACTCAAAACTTGAAAACTTCAGCACATAAAACTCAAAAAACCCTTCATGAGATCCGTTAGTATAATAAAGCAAATCACTACTTTAGGTACCGTTGTAAACCCATTCATATTTTATTATTGCATTATACCTACTGTATTCTAACTTCACCATGCCTTATACCCCCCCAATACAATCCATAGATTCATCAAAACAAGTGAACAAGGCAACGAATACAGAATCTTTCAAAAACAGAACAGTCTGCAGTAATTCGAACAATGGCAATACTTTTGTAACTCCAAAAATTCTGAAAGATTAGGAAACCGTTGGAAATTTGTATATCAATCATGTGTAAAAAATTAATAATTTTATCACGCTTCAGAAATTAATAATAATTCTGCTACTGGACGCAAAAGTTGTTGTTTTTGCACACAGAATCAAATCAACTATCATCCAAATCATCCCAAAGGCTTTACTTAGCTCAAACAACAATTAAAACACAATAACAGAACCATAACAATAGCATAATTGTGTGAACATAAAAAAACCAGAAAAATGTTAACTATTGGGTTGTCTCCCAACAAGCTCTTTCTTTATAGCCATCAAGATAGGCTTGAGATTTTATTGATGCTTACATGAAAGATAATAATTGAAACACAAATAGAGCATCATAAAACATGTGACAAACATATTTAAGTCTAACATACAGTAGTACGCGTCGGTGCTATACAAACGGTTTTTAACCCCTTTCTACGACAACATTTGGAACCGTCGCCTAGTGAGTGTGGGCGATAGGGGAGTCCTTCCCACACGACCCAAAAACCATCGGGGATATGCCCTCTGGCACACACACTCGGCAAAGTGAGTTCGTGTGCGACCGCGTGCGCTCAAATACGGAAATACATACAGTAGAGCTAAAAAATACAATTATACAGGCGAAATTGTTTCTGGTTGCAAGTACATCCCACACAGTCAGTCCCCGCTAAACGTTTCCGTTCGTATGTACATCCCACACTGTCGCTCCAAGGAAAATGTTTCCGTTCACAACTACATCACACACAATTTTTCCCGTTAAATCGTTTGCTTTATTGAATGCATCACACACGGTCCGTAGAAGAAACTGTGGCAAAGGTTGTCCATCACACACATTTTTTATGTGGTAGACGTGTGCGCAAGGTGGCCTAACGCAAATAGTTTTCAAGAGAAAGTCGTGTGTGATTGTTCATTGATCCAACACAATTTATTCCTAGAAACTGTGTGCGTTGCCTGAGGTCATCGCCCACAGTATTTTTTCAATAACCGTTTGCAATAGCAAAACACAATTAGCAGGCTAATTCGCCATTAGTAGTGTAACATCCCAAATTTTCAATTTGGAATGTTATACATAGATCATTCATGCATATTATATTCTATTGCATTGTCGATTTGCGATCCTCGAAATTCTAAGCAACTCAAGGACCCACGGAGAGAGTTGGGAATTTCGCAGTTTTCATATTTGAATTTTATCAAATATCGAAACGAGGGTTATTTGTTTTAATTATTTTTCTCTCTGAAATTATTTAATATCAAAATATGTGAGAGGGGATAATATGACTTCCCCAAAATAATGAAATATTGGAGGAAAAATATTAAAAACAAATAAACAATTTTTTTATGGATTTTATTGCTATTTTATTTGCATAGAAAAATATACGTTTTTCAAAATTGCATTATAGGCCCAAATAAATGTTCACCTTGTCCAGCATATTTTTAGAGGACGGGGAAAATTTATTTCGGGATTTTTGGAGTCCGTTTAGTATTCCTTTTCTTCTTTTTCTGCGCGGAATCATTTTTTTTTCAAAAAAGGGTCGAACCGACTTGGGCCGCCGTGGGCGACCCGGACTCAGCCTCGCCCCAGGCTTTATAAGCCCGCGACCTAGACGCGCGCCTCGAGCCCAGCCCGCCCGCCGCCCGCCGCGCCGCTCACCACTGGGCGCCGCCGCCGTTTTTCTTTCTTCGGTTTATTTCAGTAAACCCTAGATCTAGATCCGTTTTTTTAATTTTCCGGTTTATTTTCTTTAGATCGGTTTTCCGTCGGTTTATTTATTTAGCGAACGCCCGTTCGTACGTTCGTTTTAACGAACGGTTTTCACTCCTTAACCGCAGACAGTGAAAGTTCGTTCATTAGCTTGTTCGTCAGATTTTCTTTTTCACGGGTTTTTCGCGATTATTTTCGATCGTGATTTCTGATCCGATTTTTGTTTTAGTATAACTTTTAGCTCGTTTATTGGAATCAGGCGATTCAAGCGCCTAGATCTTCGCCTCGAAGCCCTCTTTCTGTTTAACCGACTTGAACAAGATTTTTGGTACTGTAAAATTTGACTTTAGTCCAGATTAGTAAACGGATCTTGTTTCTTTCGCAGTTTGAGTTTCGTTGCTCCGTTTGATTGGATTCTTTATGCAAACCGGAGTTCTTAAGTTGAACTTTCTGGTTAGATCTTCTTATTTGAGTTTACCCGTGTATCTTTGATTGATTTCTTATGTATGTTATTGTTTGTTTGCGATAGAATTTCCGGAGTACGAAGTGTGCTACTACGAGTCTTTAGGTTTTGCGGATCGTCAGCAAGGCAATTAACACATTGATCATACTCTTTTCATACCCAGTTTTTATGCATTAGTTCCAATCCTCAAACACTGCATGATTAGGATGTGATTAACTTGTGGGTTTGGGAAGTAGTTGATGAGGTAGAACCTATTACCTGTTTTATTATCAAACCCTCGGGAATTACTTCTACGTTATGCTTATATTGCGATGCTATGCTCGTAGACGTGGATTGGGTTTGAGTGTATCCATGACAGATGTGAGTTGTTAATTAATGGTTCAACTTAAGGTGGCTACTTTAATACACATCTGGGTGGATAATTGTTTGGGCACCTGGGGAATCCATTATTGTCCTAGGAGATCCCGGGGCATCCGTGTGATCATCCTACGGTTCGCCACCCAGGCTCAAAGGGATCGTGAGATTATTCATGCTAGAAACTTCTGTGTGCAGCCACAAGCTATTATGGGCTCTAGCATAGTTTGAGTAAGTTGCATGACCTCTTACAGTGGTAGGCTAGCAGATGTAGAGGGATGTAGGTTGGTACTATCAGGGTTAGAATTAATGCTTCTGAAAGACTGTGTCTTGGTCATCCGTTTCTCAAACACCATGTAGTGCGAGAAATCCAACAGAGGAGATCAAGTCTTGTGGAGAAAAGTGCGCAAACCCTTTGTAGAGTGTACAATCTAATCATGGTTAGCCGTGTCCCCAGTTATGGACATCTTGAGTATCTAGTACTTGGATTATCCTATCGTATCTCATCACTCTAAATTAATATGTTGGGTTGTTAATGATTACTTTAATTGGGATTGAGATGGGGGTACCATTCTCAATGTTTCAACCACCATGATAGTTAAATAAAATTTATTCCTTTGTTGTAGGGAAAAATCTGCTTTTCGCAAAAACAATATAACCGTAGAGCCTCCACCAGCCAAATATGCATGTAGTGATAGCATTATTTTTGTTCTTGCTCTACTGTGTTACATTGCCAGCATATTCCATGTGCTGACCCATTTCGGGATGCAACGTATTATGTTGCAGACTTTTCAGACGAGGAGTAAGGTTTGCTAGGTCATTGTCGTGCAGCTCAGCTATGTCGTTGGAGTTGATGGACTCACTTTATCTTCCAAGCCTTCCGCTGTTATCGTATTAGATGGCCTTAAGCCATATTTATTGTAATAAGTTCTCTTTTGAGATA